>ML685886.1:5689178-5704612 GCA_007922175.1 Pelusios castaneus | reverse complement strand
GAGCCGCAGCGCTTAAGCGCCACGGCTTGTGCTGAGAGCTGGGGGATCGGGTGGCGGCACAAGCTCTGGCGGAGCTTGTGATGCCACCCAAACCCCTGGAGTGTGCTAAGGGGCCGATTCACCTCTTTTCCTACCTTCTTTTTTCTTCCTTTTCTCTTCTTTTCCTTCCTTCCTTTCTCTTTCCTTCCTTTTCTCTTCTTTGCCTTCCTTTCTTTCCTTCCTTTTCTCTTCCCTTCCTTTTCTCTTCTATTTAGTTTACCGGTACTGTTTTGTTCAGAATATTTTTTTCTTGTTTTCCTTCTCTAAAAACTGGGTGCGTCTTATGGTCAGGTGCGTCTTATGGTACAAAAAATACGGTAGTTTGAATTAACATGGCCACATTGGTTAATTCAAACTAGTTAGTTTGAATTAACCCCTTAGTTCAAATACTCTATTTGAACTTATTAGTTTGAATTAAGTAAGCTCTTAATTCGAACTAACTAAAGCCTAGTGTAGCCGTGGCTTTAGTTAACTCGAATTAAGCCTCCTTAATTCGAGTTAACTTGCCAGTGTAGACATAGCCTAAATGTCTAATAATCAAATCCCCCCATTTCTATTACCTACCACTTCTTAACAGGGCTCCCCTCCCCTCTGGGGATCCTCCATATTACAGGATACCATGTCATCATCTTGAACGAAGGTTTCAACTATGGGATCATTTCCCTCCAGTCAAGCTTGATGTTCTCCTTCCCTGAGACTTTCCTCCTCCTCAACAGCACAGAGATTGTCTGACTGGGGAGGGATCAGCTCTACTGCGTCCTGGAAAACCTCACTTGTATATCTCTCTGGCTTCCTTAACTCTTCCAGATCAGCCACCCTGGTCTGGAGAGCCCCTACTCAGCCTCTGAGGGACATGCGTTGCTTGCACCAATGCCACCTTCCCACATGGCAGTTGATTGTACATACTGCTTAACATTCACTGCAATAAACTGCATAGCCCTCAGTCTGCTGCTGGATGTCTGCCTATACTATTTTTACTCTGGTGGGGATGAAGGGTTGGTTTATTTTCTTTTTTTCAGCCGTGGTTTATTGGCCTATGTCTAGAGATCACTTGTTAGCTGTTTCTGGCTCTTCTCCTCCTCCAAACTCCCTCAGAAAACTCCCCTGTTCACTCACTCACTCACTCACTCACTCACTCGTCATTTAAGAGCTGTCTTTTTTTCAAAGCCTCGGACTAATTAGCCTAAGCCTTTTGTCAAGGGATCCTAAAGGAAGTGGACAGCAGGTTGAAGCCTCATTAGGAAGCTCTCAGTCTTGCCTAAGCGACCACAAGGCTCAGCACATCGGTATGCTACAAACCTTAATGAGGCAAGCCCAAGGCAAAGCAAGTAACCACCAAACTAACAGCTTTTAGGAAAGTTAAGCCTCACAAGAGGCAATTCTTGCTAGATTTCCAGCCCTGTTTTGCAGACCCAAGAGCTTCAGATGAGCAGCCCAATTTTTGCAGCCTTAGCATCAAACCTTCTTGAGGTTGACTAGATGTCATGCATGTTTGACAGATTCCTGTTCTAGTCAAGTATATGCTCTTTCAAATCCCACTGCCTTAAAACATATTGAAGTAATATTTCCAGCACAGTAGCAATACGTTAGCTACAAGTAATGTGAATTTCAAATTTTGATATAACCTCATTCTGTCTTCATGCTCTGTTCCACTGGAGGTATGTATTTGTGGGTAAGACAGTGAGGTAAGAAATGCTCATAGTACATCTGGTGCATACTCAATATCCCTTTTCCAGCCACAATAGAAGGCTTAGGCTGAGACTTTGAGAGAAACCTAAGGATGATGGATGCCCAGATCCCGCTGAATGTCAAGAAGATTTTGGGTGCCCAACTTTCTTGGGTTCAGTGGAGGTTACAGTGAAAGATGTAATTGACTATCATCAAAATGGTGTATTCAAGCGTGCTTGGACATGTTTTATATATCCAGCTATGGTGAAAATGTTAGGATTATGGAAATGGGTCCCACAAGTCAGTAGGAAATCTGAAGGCTCATGTCATGAAAACTTTGTCTGCTGGCAAACCTGGGACTCTGTCTCTTGGTGGGGACTCGAATGTGACAAAGCAAAAATAGGACTCCTAGTTCCCCACTAGTGCATCATCTGGTGAGTAATTGAGTCCTATGTCTGCCTGTGTAGAAACTGCTTATCAAGATACTGTCTTGGCCAGATCTGCAGGTTGCGTAAAGGCCTCGCACCCCTGGATGTCAGTCTGTTTAGACTTCAATGATAGACATGGGGTCCATACCCCCCACGCTAGCTCCACAGCCAGAAGGTTAACTAAATAACTGCCTGCTTCTCTGCCAGAGCTGATTGGCAGCCTCCAGCAGCTGTGAGGATAAATGGGCAGCAAGGAAGGAGGGTGAGGTGGTTGCTGAAGAGTTAGGAATCTTTTCCTAATGTCCAACTGAAACCTCCCTAGCTGTAATTTAAGCCCATTGTTTCTTGTCCCATCACTGAGCAGTTAAGGAGAATAATTTTTCTCCCTCCTCCTCATAACCTTTTAGGTACTTGAAAACTGTTATCATGTCCTCTCCCAGGCTCCTCTTTTCCAGACTAAACAAACCCAGCTCTTTCAATCTTCCCTTGTAAGTCAAGTATTCCGGACCTTCAATCATTCATGTTGCTCTTCTCTGGACTTGCTCCAATTCGTCCACATCTTTCCTGAAACGAGGTGCCCAGAACTGGGCACCATACTCCAGTTGAGGCCTAATAGGGGCAGAGTAGAGTGGAAGAATAACTTCTTGTCTTACTTACAATATTCCTGTTAATGCATCCCAGAATGGCGGTTGTGGGTTTGGTGTTGTTTTTTTTTTTTTTTTTTTGTTTGTTTTTTTGTTTTTTGCAACAGTACCTTGTTGGGAGAGCAATATAAATATTCCCATTTCACAGTGGGGAAACTCATGCATACCAAGCTTGTGGCTCATTTTCAGAAGAAGTCACTAATTTAAGTGTCTTGTTTTTCCTTTTTCCACTCTGAGATCCCTTGGATCTGTCTTCTCAGACATGCTGAGCACCCAAAGCTACTGTCAATGTCATTCTGAATCTGAACTGTGAATACTCAGACCTACTGAAAATCTGGCCCTAGGTGTCAAGCTAAGCACTCAGAATTAATGAAGACTTCTCAAAATAGTCACCTGCTTCACCCAAGAGTAAAGCCACAGAACTGGGTGCAGAGTGGAGATAAGTGTCTCTGTTCCTGACTTCCAGCCCCGTGGCTAGTTCAGAAGTCAAGCCAACAATAAATCCATGCTTAAAATACAGAAGTGCATGTATTGTTCAAAATCAAAACTCTTTTTATTAGACATTACCACTATCAAAGTAAATAAACACTTCAGGCAAGGATTATGGCCCTATTGTCTTAGGTAGAAGCATATGTACAGATACAGACCATAACAGTCCTTGTTTGAGGAGAGCTTAGTCTTGCCCTTAGTGAACTGGGGATAAACAGACAAGTAGGGAGGAACAAGGAAACAGTAGATACAGGGTGATGGTTTATTAAACAGCCTACAGAACCCACTGGAAGTCTTTCCATGGACCCCAGATTAGACCATATTATAACTGTTTTAATCTTATAATAGCATGGCCAGGATGCTGCAAAAGAGGAATTTCAGAAGTGTTCATAGTACAACAAGAAATGTGCCAAGGAGTCTGGCTTTTAAAACCAAGCAGAAAGCCCCTTCCCTTTCAGATTCACAATAGAACATGTGGCTTGGGTTTTGCTAAATGATACCTGTGAGGTTATGTGGCTCAAGGTGCTATTTTAATACACACCCCTGAAAGTTTGCAAAACGATTCCCAGTTTGGATTCATCGCTGCATAGCATGATTTAAAAAGTACTCATGAAATGGAACTATATCTTAATTTTTTATAATGTGTGAGGTATTGGCTGGAAGTTCCTAGACAGAGAAGCGTTTGGCTCGAAATGCTAACTGACCTTTTCTTTAAAATGTCACATCCCTCAGGTTCAGAGTATAACCCAATATTATGACAAATTCACATTCTAACTTGGCTTTAAATTCCGACATTTCATGTCTTGCTGGCTTTCTCTCTTACAGAGCTTGATAGTTCTTCATTAGATCTCTATCAAGCATATGACTTGGCTATGAAATCAGGCTATGCATCACTGTTACACTGCCTTTGAATCTTATGACCAGGAAATGATATATGTTCACTACATGCTTTAGTTCTGGACTCTACCAAGTGGATAATACAGGAAGCTGTACAGTATTGGAATGTTTTTAATACATGGAGGCTTATCTTTTGTGGCAGTTTACTTGTATTTTGGAAGAAAATTGTGGCATCTTTCCCAACTGTATATCATCATCTTCTAAGAAGGCCAGATGTATTCGATAAAGATCAGATTCTGGTACCTTTACTCCAGTTGAGTGGTTAATTACTCTGCAAATAGTCCCCTGTCATGCTCTCTGGAATGGCTCGCAACCCAGATTACCACCCTCAGGAAAGTGTGTCAAAAAGCAGGGCAGACTCCCCAAACTGGTGGTATGTTCTAGAATTAGATTTCATCAACCCAGTAAAAAATGTGAAGAACCATAACTGTCTTATCATGAAGTCACAGACTGAAATCCTCAAGAGACCTGTCTATCTGGCCAGCCAGTCAAGCTGAACGTAATGATAAATAGTCACTGCATCCAAAGATCAAAAAAATTCAGATTCCTCCCAGTTCGGAGATACCAGTTGTTGCTTACCCCCCAAATCAACTTGAGTTTTAGATCTCACATCAAAAGCAACACTTGTAGCCAATCTTGTAATTAGCTAAAGATTTATTAGCTAGAAAAAAGAGACATTTACAGGTTAAAGCAGGCAAGATGTATTAAAAATGAGTGAGTTTATGGCAGTAGTTCTTAACTGGGGGGATGCATACCCTTGGGGTATATCAGCGCACCTAGATATTTGCCTAGTTTTACAACAGACTACAGAAGAAGCCCTATTGAAGTCAGTACAAACTAATATTTCTTACCATGACTTGTGCATACTGCTCTATATGCTATTCACGGAAATGTAAATAAAATATTTTACATTCCAATTGATTTATTTTATAACTGTATGGTAAAAAAATGAGAAAGCAAGCCATTTTAAGTCATAATGTGCTGTGATGCTCTTAAATTTTTGTCTGATTTCTGTAAGCAGATAGTTTTTAAGCAAGGTAAAATTTGGGGGTACATGAGATGGATCAGATTCCTGAAAGGCGTACTCCTGAAAGTTCACTGGAAAGGTTGAGCTTCTGTTCTACTGTCACCTTTGTGGACCATAATCTGTCGGCACTGAATGACTCTGGGAATCTCTGCTTTTGTTTCCCACTTCCAGCTCTGTGAGAGTCCAAAGAGCAAAGAGACCTTTCATGTCAGTGACCACTACCTTTTTTCCCCCCCTTTTTCTAGAAATCAAACTGATAGAACTAGCTTCCTTGTACTTAGCACCTTTATGAGTATGAGAGGCCATTTAGCGCAGTCTTTGTAGTGCGATGCTTCACGGTGACCCACTTAATTTTGATAGCCTCCTTAATGGACTGGTGAACCACTCGGCTTACCTGAGTGCAGGCATTTTTACTGTTATAAAAGAGAACTTGCATATTTTCTATAACTTGGGATACAGCCATTACAAATAAGATGAATGCATGGAGCAACTTACAAGCACTTTATAGAATCTAAACATTAAACACCTCCTTACAGGTCTAATAGCCGTCTTGAACAATACTAACGGTCAAATTCCAAAGGGGTAGCCCTGTTAGTCTATTGTAGAAAGACAACAGAGTCCTGTGGCACTAAGTGCCACAGGACTCTGTTGTCTCAATACTAACAGGGGTGAGCTGGTCTGCTTTCCAGCTATGAATTGATCAGTGCTCTGCTGATGCCTATAGCCAGGACAAGAACTGGCACCTGGTCTTCCAGTGTCATAATCTCACTGAAGAAACTTGAATGACTTACTGTGTGATCCATTGTGAATAAAGGCAATTATGACAATCAGACTGGTAACGGTTTACCAAAAACCTGATTCTTCCAGTCTTACATTGGTTAGTATTTATATCACTGACTCATTCTATGGATTGCAGTAGAATTACTCAAGGAGTAAGGGAATACTCCATGTAAGTAAGACTGGCAGAGTACAACCTGAAAGGGACCAAGTGTCTGATCTGACATGTATGAGAACAGGTGGACAAATGTAACCCAAGGGGTGTTTGGGATCCAGATGAGATTCTGGGGGAAGGAGTGGCTTGAATTCTTCCAACAGCCTAACCCCAAAGAGAAAATTAAATGTTCTTTCCACAACCACTGCACCTTCTTCCCAACTCCCTTCCTAGACAGGGGAGTCGATCCCTCCGCTCCATGGGACACCATGATTCCACCCTGAGCTACAGTGGATTGTGTCAGTGGAGGAAAGCACGGTGGAGTCCACCTTCACAGCTTCTCTTTCAGATCTCATGCACCTACCCAAGGGAGAGCAGGGTTTGACTCAAGCAGGCTTTACAAAGATGCACATAGCCATGTGGCCCTGCTATAAATGTGAGGTCAGGATTCTGTCCCTTAACAGCAGGCGCTGGGCTGTAAATGAGAAAATAAGCCCTTCCCCAGCAACATGAAGTGTGAACATGGCCATCGGTGCCCCTAGAGTTTGCAATTAACAGTTGCCTGTATCAATATTCTATACCCAGCAAAGAAGCAGATCATGAGAACACTCCCATTGGATCCCTTAATTCCACACACAAGTCAGCAACACTGTCAACTGTCATTTTGTCAAGATGTTGACACAACGCTGTTTGAAGGGAAATGTGCTGACTTCTGCAGAAATGTTAGCCCTGTAATCTCAGTCCAATCCTGAGCACTGGAGCTGGGGCGGCTCCCTGGAGGACAGTTTGCAATAGAGTAATCAGCACACAATAGAAGTGGAAGCAAACCAACCCTAGGATGTTCATTGGGAGGCTTGAGTCTGACTCCTTCCAATCTGTGCAAATCTTATTTTGCTATTGCACTCCCCTGATTCCATTATTGAGCTGTCCCAGACCTTGTACTCCTTTTGGCTCCCCATCGCAACCTCTGCTGTGGAATAGTCAGAGCTAGGCTGCTGTTGCCTCTTCTAGGAGTGAAGCATTCATCTAAGGTGGACATCCTTCTCCCCATGCAAGGCCCTTTTCCCTTCCTCCTCAAACTCATCAGTCCTTTACTTCTTAGATTCCTACCCTGCACAAAGCCACCAGCTGAGCATGGAGTGGAGTTGGAGGCACCCTTTCAGGTTAAACTATGGCCCTTACCCAAAGCTCCACATTGATTTCAGTACAAAGAATCCCATCCATATCAATGGGTTTTGTGTGGGATGTCACGGAGGTCCACTGAGTTTTGCCGGCACTCTAACCCAGTCTGCCATTTTCATTAGACCTAGCTCTGCAAACCAGGTCTAAAAACTGAGATAGATGGGTCCTTTGCCACTCTTTGCTACATGCCTCCAAATACTGACAGAGCACAATTGTCTGTCTTCCTCACTAATTGCCTGACACGGAGCCTCTTAATTGTTATCTGTCTGTATTGGTCCACCCGGGCTGCTCCCCACAGAAGCAAAGCAGTATGGGTACTTTTGAATCTGAAAAGGCTACAGGGTTACACTCCTCTCATTCCACAGGACCCTTCAGGTGAGGGCTAAACTATCATCGTTAACAACATGCTCACTATCAAAGGCACGGCACAATCATTAGTGTTTTCAAAGCCAGCTTGTAACCGACTTGGGAAGCCTTGTGTGTTTCTGAAATTCTCTGAGGAGGAGACCAGATTTTAATGGTTCAATGTGAACCTCAGAACTTTTGTTTGTATCACAGAAGCAGGTGAGATCGGGACCCCAGACTGCTGGGTATTGAACAGTCACAGGGTGAGACACAATACTGGCCCTGAAAAACTTCGCATCTAAACAGATGTAGGCGGTAGCACAGGTGTAATTTGACATCTATATTTGGGGGAAACAGCTCATCAGGCCCATGGGACTGTGCATGAGTGGGCAAATTCCATGCCTGCCCAGTTTGGGGGGGCAACACCCTCCAAACTACAACCATGGTTGTAGGGGGCTTGAGTTAAAAGGGTTCAGCTGCCCTGTCAGCAGGTGAACCGCTACCACCTGTGGTGCCAGGGTCAGTGTGACACTGAGGTGTCTGGCAGCAGCATGAGCGGGGAGAGTCCACAGTGGAGAGGAGGTGAGGACCCTTTGGATGCCCAGCTGGGTGCTGTGGGCAAAGTCTGTCCTGAATGCTCCCAGTCACCTAGCTCCACCCGTAACACAGCTACAGAGAGACTGGCTCTCCGCGATGGCGTCAAGTGGAGCTGGGCCTGGTACGAGCAAAACCATGGGAGGAGACGGGGGGAAAAGCAATAGAGGAAGAAGGCACCACAGTTTCTTGCACTCCCAGCCTCCCACCCACCCCTTTTCCCATAGCCCTAACCCATCCCACCAACCTCCCCAGCCCCGAAATAACACCCACCCACCCACAGCCTCTGCCTGCTCATGTTTAACCCTCTGATTGGACCAAAAATCCCTTAACTACTCCCATATTGGGATCATAGCTATGTCTACGCTGGTTAATTTAAGTCGACTTAGCATGTCTGCACTTAAATTTTAAGTTGACTTTGGGGGGGACCCTACAAAGATGACCTAGAGTGTCCACACTGGATGCCTAGGTTGACTTGTAGGGCCTAGGGGGACCTTGGACTGGTCCATGGTGGCGGGGGGGGCACCCCTTGCCAAGTGCCAGGGGGCTCAGCCTTTGCCCCATTGTGCCTGGGTACAATGGGGCAAAGGGGGACGGACATTGGCAGGGCATAGGGGCAGCGTGGGCAGGGCTCTGCCCTGCCCTGTGGGGGAGCATGCCAGGCTCTCCCTGTGCCACCCACCCTGGCAGGGAGGGCAGTGGGGGAGTCCTGGAGAGCCCTAAGTCAACTTAGAGTCGACTTAGGGCTACTCCAGGTCTACACTGGCTTAAGTCGACTGTCTAAAGTCGACTTAAGCCAAAAGTCGACTTAAAATGAGGTTTTATAAAGTCGACTTAATTTTCCTTAAGCAGCTTGCTTAAGTCGACTTAAGGAAAGTGTAGTGTAGATGCAGAGTAAATTAAGTCGACTTAAGCAAGCTTAAGTCGACTTAATTTACTGGGTGTCTCTATGGGTGCGTCTACACTTGTATGTCAAAATTGGGGGAGGGGGCATGGCTGCATTTAAATGGGCTTTATTTTAACTAGTGACCAAGCTAAAACTTTTTTGCGATTCAGAAGCACACTGCACAATATGTGTGTTGGGGTCACACTAGCCTCATGATCAAACACAATTTAAAAAAAAAAAAAAAAAAAAGCTACACACTATACAGGTGCTGGGATCTAATTGACCCCTATTTAGACAATTAAAATAAATAGCAACAACATAAAAGGCAGAAACTCAGCAGAGTGGCAGTGAATGGTCTATTACTATGAATGAAGGGAGCAAATAGGTGGTGCTTCATTGTGAACATGTGGCGCTTTTACACATTTTTGGCTGTTTGTCTTGTTCTCTAGAACAGATGTATCCTCGCCCCCATTTCTTCAGCTTTGTATCAGTACTTAGCACACTAGACGTGGCTTCTCAGCCTAAGGCAAGGCTGCTGTGTTCCTTTCCTGCACCAGTGGCTTACCGTTTCTGTACCAAAGTCCCCCAAAACATGGGTCTTACTCAGACTTATTAGGCCTGGCATTCAACACCCAATTGGCCCAATTCATCTCTGGTGCAACTCCATTAAAGTCAGTGGAGGGCCAGAGAGGCTAAATCTGGCACATTAACATCAAATGACTGGTGTGTAACTTCTATGTCTGCCACCTCCTCCCAGCAGCACATGATCAGCATTTGATTATCATCACAGTTCATTTGCTCTAGCAGCCAGAGTTGTATTGGTCTCATTAACAGGATTTGCATGGATCTCGCTATCTTCTACTGGGTGGGTTTAAAGTATCATTAATAAATAGAATTGGCACAAGTAAGCCGTATTTGCCATCTTCATGCCTCTCCAGAAGCTTCCTGCAACTTTAACACGCTGTGACGCCACAGTTTTCCTCTCTTGTTGCAACAGTGCCACATGCAATGGCTCAGTTTTAAGCACCACCACTGCTTGTAATTGCTGACAGATCTCTGGAAGGAAGGCTACACTTCTGCTCCTTTTAGTCCCTCTTTGCTTACCTCTGGGAGTCTCTCTGCAGAAATGTTTGCCCTATGCTCCAAAAAGACCCAACTCCCTGAAACATATGATGGTGGGAGAAGTGGCTGCTACTCTAAATGCCTTTTATCATCTTGCTTTTCCTTCTGCAGGCACGTCTCTCCTTGAGCTCTTCCCTAAATCATAATCTGAATGGTACTCGTGTAATCTTCACCAGCGTTCACTTCCATTGAGCCTAATTTACAAATCCATCTGGAAATCTATGGGAACTTTGTCAAAATTGACTTAAAAGAGTGGGGTTGTGATCACAGGTCAGAAACCCTGACCAAATCTGAGTTTTCCCTTTATTACTTATGGTGTGAATTTTTCTACTGTTTTGTACAGTACCCTTGCTTTTTTTTTCTTAAACAATTATAAAAATGGAGGGTGAATGTCTTCTTAATTCTGAGGGGAGGCTCATTATTATGATTAGGAGAAACGGCAGTCAAGGATTGATTTATTTGCCCCCTTTTCTTATCCAACTTTTAGTAGCGTCCTTGTGACTATTTTTCTCCAAAGCCCTCACTGGATCTCCCCTCTGTCAAGAGCTGTTGGTTGTGAAAGGGCGTGCTGGTGATTTATATCAGTGGCCTTCAGAGCAAGACTGACACACAGTTCTCTCTGAATGTTTTAACCTTCACCTTCAGTTCAAGGGCTGGTCTCCAAGAGTTTGAATCGCACAAGTATGTCAGTTGGAGTAAGTGAGTTAGTTTCCTGTTTGCTGACATAGTTATTCTGACGAAACGCTGTGTGTGTGTATGGAGTCATGTGGGGGAGAATTTATTTTGGTTCCTAAATCAGAACTAGCTATACAGGTATAACTGTGTCCATACCAGGGGAGTTTTTTTGCCCACCCATATTGACATAGTTAAAGTGGCAACACTTCTGTGTGTGGACAAACAGAATCCTGATCAACATTAGTCAGTATTGGCAACAGCTTCCTCACTGTTACTTCAGAAGGCAAACACCATGTCAGCAAACCATAGTTAAAGCCAATCAGGAGCAAGTCTTAATGATGGTGTTCTAAAATGGTGCCGGCTATGGCTTGTCCTGGTCTACATTTGCAATTAAACTGCATTGCTGAACTGCTGCTGAGTGACTTGCAGATGCTCATTGTCAGCAAGAGTAATTATTCTGGTGTTAACCACACCTCAGGCAGCTTGTTTTGGACTTTATGCTGGGTATGCTGTTTTTAGTGGTGGTTAATAGGTGAGAATTTCCTCAGTGAATTTTAATTCCTGCTATTAAAATAGCCAAAAAGCAATCTCCCACTTTTGTATTGGGTACAGCAATGTTTCATAGCTTGAATACCAAGACAATCTTGATGTGGGGAAAAAAATAAGGCAAGAAAACGAAAATCAAGCCTTTATCTTACACAATTGGTAACCATCCAATGGAAAACTCACACTTTCAGCATGCACACAGGAGGGGAAATACATTGGTAATCTTAAAGCAATTGCTATCAGAGAGACATCAACATCATCAAACTACCAAAACAAACAGTACCCATCAGCCCTTTTATATGGAATCAGTCTCCTAAATAAGAGACCTTTAAAAAAGAAAACAGCTATGACAAACAGCTTCCACGCCGCTTGAGTTCCAGATTTCTCTCCTTGTTTACGAAGTATTACAACCAGCCTCAATCTCGATGCAGCACGCATACATCTATAAACTGAATAATATATTGGAAGTAAATGTGTCATTACACTTGCTTCAGAAAAAGCACCTTAAACTCATTCAGTAAATGCGGGGCGGGGGGTGTTTGGTTTTTAAGGGACTCCATGTTATTTAACTGAATTCTTCCTGCAAGGCTTAATGTAGGAATTTCAAAGTGATCTCCTATAACTTGTTTTGTGATTTAACACTTTCCAGGACTTCAGACTCAGTCACTATCAGGATAGTAACATAATCCCAAATTTTGGCACTTAGTTGTTTTTAAAAAAAAAAAAAAAAAAAAAAAAATCGGTGTTGATATTTGAGAGAGTACTGAGCTGGGTGAAACAGAGTCCTGTGGCACCTTTAAAGACTAGCAGATTTATTTATCGCATGAGTTTTCGTGGGAGATAATCCCGTTTTATCAGACACTTTGAAGACGAAGTGGGATTTTCTCCTACGAAAGCTCATGCCATAAATAAATCTGCTAGTCTTGAAAAGTGCCACAGGACTGTTTCTCTGCAATAGATTAACACAGCTACCCCCTTGGAATTTGAGCTGGGTGATTAATTGATATACAAGGGATTAGCCCAAGCAAATCACAATAGACCAAGAGCGTGTGCAAATAATTGTGTTATACACAACTCAATATAGAGAAAGGTAGTAGGCCTAGGACCAAAGAATATAACCTTAAGGGTTGAATGCTACATAACATTAGATAAAATGTCTGTCATACAAAAGAGGTGAAAAAGACCTATAGGTCATGTGGTTCATTCCTTGCAAGACGCATGATTGTTCCTGCCAGGTAGTTGGGCTTGATCTAATCTTAAAATTCTGATTTAACATAGCTATATTGCTCAGGGTGTTTAGAAAAACAAACTACACCCCTGAGCACCATAATTATGCCAACCTCACCTCAGCATAGCTGTAGCTAGGTGCATAGAAGAAAGCTACTGCCACCAGCGCCGGATTAACCAGCCTGGGGCTCTAGGCTGCCCTTCACTGCACGCCTCTCCCACCCGCCTGGGTCCTCCCTGCTTGGGTGACCCCAATGCAGGGCCCCCCTTGCCTGCCCCTCCACAGGCTCCATTGCTGGGGGGGGGGGCTGGGGCCAGAGTGCATTCCCATCTCACCCTCCTCTGGCCAGTCTCCCTGGGGGATGGGGGAGCCAGCTGGCATGTGATGCAGGGGCCTCCGAAACAGCCCCCCAGGACCACACCAGAGTGGCAGAAGCTGTGCTGTGAACCAGCTGCCCCCTTCCCTGCGTGGAGCAAACAGGGGCTGGCCTGCCCCACTCTGCCCCTTGGGGTGGGCCAGGCATGAGGCGGGCACTCGGAGCCCCAGCCTCTGTCCCCAGAGCCCTGCCCCCACCTCTAGCACCAACAGGGCCCAGCCAGCGCTGAATGGAACCGGGTTATCGCAGAGGTTTTAGGGGCTGGAGTCCATGGCCCCCTTTTTGGCCAGGGCCCAGGGCTTATGCCTGCAGTAAATCCGGCCTTGACTGCCACTTGGGGAGGTGGATTACCTATAGTAAAGGAAAACCCCCTCCATTGCTGTAGGAAGCATCTTTCTATGCTATGGTGCTGAATCTCTGTAAAGTCTGTGTAAACAAGCCTATTTGAACAGACAGCGCTTCCTTCTAAAACTGTGTCCTGTGCTGGCTGTTACACTATGTCCTGTGCCAGTTTAGAGGCTCCCTGCACGAAATGTCTTTTTGGTTTTGTTTGGTTTGAGACCCATGCTGCAAAGTTGACATCTGAAGCCAGTCTGTCCCAAAGTTAGCGGAGGTATCTGCTTATCTGTTGTCCAACAACTTAATGTCCAGGCAGGTCGGTGCTACAGTGTCAAAGTTTAAACTCTCATTGGATATGCCATTTGCTAAAACTACTTCAGTTTTTTTTCCCCCCACATAGTTCTTAAATATTATGAAAGCCACTAGACCTGCCAGATTGTCAAGGGCAGGTGTCTCCCTGAGAAACACAGTGGAGGTCATGGAATATTCAACTTTAGGAATCAACAGAGAGAGTCTCCCAACAGATTAACTGCAGTGATGTGGTACCGTTTATTATTAGTTTCACTGTTGCAGTTACAAACCCTAATCATGTACTAAAACCCACAGACTTAGGTACTGTACAAACCCAGAATAAATCAGTCCTTGCCACAAGGAGCTTACAGTTTAAATATTATGGAAACAGAAGAATAAAAGGAAATGAGTCAATATTGGTCAGGCTGACACGCCATGGTCTCAGCACCCCCTAGTTAGGGGTGTTTGCTTTACAGAGTACTCAGCTGTACGGATCCCAGATCATTCTAGGCTTAAAGCTGGTCTACACCTTAACTTGCACCTAAAAGCAATTTGAGCACATATATTATCTATTCACTGTGTGCTGCATGACCAAGGAGATGGGCAGCTGCTTTCTACAGCAAAACACATAAGCATCTTCTTTTTTGTTAGAACCGAGTCTCCCTCTGTTCCCTGCATGCTCAATCTCTGTTTAAATGGCAATACAAATCTACCCTCCTCTTCAGTTACTGCAGCTTCCCTTCCCTCTGACTTTGCCTTTATGGAGCTCTTAAAAAGAGATGCTGTTAGCTCAACTTCATTTCTATTGTATTACCCTGTCTTCCTTATTGTTGATCTCCCATCAAATTCTATTTGCAGTAGAACTCAGCAGCAAATAAAGGGAAACAAATAAGTCAACCCTGTGCTTCACATAAGTGGAGTTGCAAGCACAGTGACGAATCAAAAGCTTCTGAGACAGTGTGTGCTTGGTAGAGCTGCCCTGCAGCTGTCATGGCTGGCTGACTTAATCTTTGCCGCACAGTCACAGAGATAAAAATTGGCTGTAATAATGGAAGGATGATCTGGTGCTACCCGTCGCCATTTAGACAGAACCCTGAAATGGAATATATTTGGGTTTTCCTATAATCCCTGTATGACTATAAAAGCACACTTTCTGTAACACAAATCCACCCAGTGGACCATCAACCTGCAGAAGTGGCCCATTTCTGAATACCAGTGTCAGATGGCACAGAGATTCTCTGTTATGCATAGAGGAAGACTTCAATCCACTGCATAAAGACCGGGGCCCCTTCCGATACTATGGAATCAAGCTCTCTATAAGGGAGCTTTTATTTCTTGCATGATCTTTTTGTGGGCACAATCCCACTTTGACAAACGAATGAAATGGAAAATATAGCATGTTAGCTGTCAATATATAGATACAGAGATCGGTGGGCCACAAGATTAATTCAAACAGATCTAAAGGGATACAATGCTAGCCTATCTCTTTAAAGTAAATGAGATGTTTGGATTCAAAGAGTGGAATAGGGCAACAGAAGCTGAGAGGGAAATTACTTTTTGTCATGACCCAGCCATTCAAGAGTTTTATTCAAATCCAGTGTGAACGTATCTAATTTGCACATGAATTCCAATTCTGCAGCTTCACATTCCAATCTGTTTTGGTGAACATGTGTCATTACTGAGTCCTGTGGCACTTTTAAAGACTAACAGATTTATTTATCGCATGA
>ML685886.1:5642874-5688778 GCA_007922175.1 Pelusios castaneus | reverse complement strand
TTTAAAAGTGCCACAGGACTCTGTTGTCTTTCTACAATAGACTAACATGGCTACCCCTTTGGAATGTGTCATTACTGTCAGTGTGTGCACAGAAAAGAACAGATCTCCCAGTCTCTAATAGAAACTGGGGGAGTGGGAGACTTTAAGAAGTCCCAACAGGGGTTTAAGAGCACAAATCCTATTGATCTGAAAGTGAATGGGTCTTTATGCTCCAAAATCTCTGGAAACACTTTTTTGAAAATCTTCCCCCACAATAATAAATGCCTTACTGTATCTGGTATGAAAGCAACACAACCCAGCAGCCAATCTTATTCACTCTATAGAAAAACAGTAACATTAAAAAAAGCTCCCAGATCAATAATCAGTGTTGCATGTGAATGTTTTTTCTTCAGTGCTAAGCTATCACATGCTCAGCATTGTGAAAAAGGAACATTTCCATATATAAATGGAGGGTGAAAACAGTTTATCTCCCATCAGGCCTTTCTGAAGGGCGTTAATATAACCAAAAGCAGCAGAGATGTTGAGTTGCCTAATGTCACACAGTGAATTAGTGACTGAAGCCAGAACTCCCTGCTTTAGCCACTAGACCAAAATGCATTACACTAAGTATGTGTGTAAAATTTAGCAAGTATGCAATATGCTTTCACCATCTGCACAAGTACATGACATGGCAATTTATATGTGGACATTATATAAACACTGCTGGAAATTACTTGTCCAAATCCTTGTGCACTGAGATGGGAATGTAACGCTCTACATTCATTTGGCAGCAAGTATATATTGAATAATTGAACTTGAGCTGGACTTGAAATTAATTTTAGCTTTAGTCATTGGCATAAGTAATCAAACCACTGCATATGACTGCCAGCACTTGAGCTAGCCTGTTCCTGAAGCTGAAATTAGCATTCATTATGTTGTGTGGCAAATATTTTCAGGGCTTTTAAAAAAAAAAAAAAAAAAAAAAAAAAAAAATTCTAGCCTTAAATTTGATTTGGACATATTACCATGATGTTCTTCTAAACTGCCTGCAGATACAACACCCTTCAGCTGTGCATTTGTCAGAGTTAGCAAAGTAGGGTGGACACTTGTTCACTTTTGGATGACAGTCCTAAGGAAACTTAAAGGTTCTCCAAGAAGAGGAATGCTTGATCTATAGGGGGCACCCTTCCCTGGAAGTTTATCTTCTTCTAATGCCCTTTTTGTAGAATTCAGTGCATTGGATAGTTCAATATGCTACATTTTGGATAACGTATACAAATTAAGGATCTGATTATCATTTATACCAAGGCCCCTTCTATGCATAGCCAAATCAGCATACGGGGAACTGGGGATATGTCTTGACTACGTCACTTCAGACAAGGGTGCTAGCTTTCGTGTCTTGGTCAAATTGCAGTAGAGCTAATTTGCATTCTGCCTACAAGAAGATTCTCTTCTGCTTCAATTCTATCTAGCATTCTATTTTCCTGCCCTTTACTATTGGGTAGCATCTTGCACTATTAAATAGCTGCTGTGTTGTTCCCCAGAGGTGGCTGTATTGCAGTGATGAGCAAAATTGTTTATAAATGTAAGAAAATATTCAGGGCTTCAGTTTGGGGGGCTTATTTTCATTTTTCAGGGTTTATTCTTAGCAATTTGAGTTTTATGCAGATGCCCAAAAATGGGGGGAGGGAACGGTTGGGAGGATTGCTTTGCATGTACTGTAATAAATAATCTCTTTGTATTGTTCCCTCATGCATGGTTTCAAACAGCATCAAATGAAAGCACACTAAGGAACCTTTAATGCTCATTGACAGGATCAATTAATATGTAACATCTTATTGTGTTTTTAGAAAACATACCTCCTGTCATTTATATTTTATATCTCTGTAGTCCCTAACCATTTCTGGTATCTTTTCTGTGGGTTTGTTTATTTGTCCCCCCCCCCCCTTTTTTTGAATAAACACAGTTTGGGGAGAGGGATCGGTATTAGGTTTGGTTTTACTGATATTTGGCAGTTGTAACCTAAAAACAAGCCCTAATAATATAGATTTCTTGAGAATGGCTTTTTAAGCTAGTCTGTCCTCCTTTAAAAATATGAACAAAATACTGAGGCAACTGTAACATCACTGAAACAAAGCAAGCACTGAATCCACACACAACCGGACAACATCCAAATAAGTATATTCTCGCCGACTTTGTTTGTAGGAGTGAAGGGAATGGCTGTGTTGCCTAAGGATCGAAGAGAATCGTGTGAAAGCCCTGAAACAACCGTGACTGGAATGGTAAGTTTATATTCGCCCTCTACATGTCAGCAAGTTATGGATTTATGCTCTATGGAAACCAATAGTAGGTGAGACAGCCTATGTTTTCCACTGTGATGACAAATTATTCATGCCCAGGAAAATTCTACGTGTATAAATTGCATTTTATTCAGACTGGCCAAAGGTGAGTCCTTCCCCGAACATTTCAAGACCCGAGGCAACAATGGGATTGAGGAGGACTGTTTTTTGATGGTATGACAGAATCCAAATATTTCAATCAGAGGTGATAGTAACACAGATTTGGAGCGTTTAAAAAACAAGCCACTCTTAAGGTGGTCTTAAACAAGCGCCAGGCCTGTTACTGCCCAGCAAAATATTTTTAGCAGTTCATAGCAAAATTATGCTTTAACTAGCTTGTTTGACTCCACTTATGAGATCTTCCTCCCCCAGCCTCCTCCCCCATGGACCTTCCTCAAGGCTTTCTCTCTTTTTGGACCTAGTCTGTGGTCTCTAGTGCCTTTAACATGGGAAAAGAACAGCAGGTGGGACAGCTCGGTACCGTGGGGAAGGAGCATAGACAGAAAGCCATGTTTTATATACACACACTGCTCTGAGTCTATGGGCTCAGGCCTACAAGGTGCTGACCACTCTCTAAGACGCACTGAGCACACTCCACTGTTGGAGAGGCATGACCAGAGGTGGATATATTCCTGGGCAGTTCTTTATGTTCCTGCTGTGACTTTGACGGCATGATATAGGCACATACAGTTGTGTTCAGAAGTTTGAAGAAAGAAATAAAAGATGGGAAGGGGTGTGTGAAAATAAAGAACTGAAGTCAACAGGAGTTGGAGACATTAGCAGTGTGTTCAACGCCTGCTGATATCAATACACATGAAACATCAGCCATGGGACTCCGGGGGCAGGCTTCCACCCCCTAGGGTAGAAGAGCTTCAGGCTTCAGCCCACCTCCAACTGTACCCCAGCTCTAGGCTGCAGAAGGGAGCATGGGTCAATGGAAGGAGCAAAGTGGGGAATGCAGTGGGACCTGAGGGGCTGGTGGGGAGGTTGCAGTAGGGGCCAAGGGGAAGGGGGATCTGTGGTGCCACAGAAGGCAGTGGAGGCCAGGGGCATAAAAATACAACTAGACATTATTTTTATGGTGTCTGCAAAAAAAACTCACATAAATTTCCATGATTTTTGACATCTGTGTGCATCTTTATTTGTTTTTCCTAAACTTTATTAGGTATTTTAGGAGACTTTTCTCAACACCAGCAAGAGTTGGCCACCAGAAAATGTGGCATGAGAATCTCTGGCCTATGTTAATGGTGATGTGTACAGAACAAACACAGCACACCACACTGGCACAGGTATAAATTGCAGTATAGCCAGTACTGCTTAGCCAAGGAGGATAAAGATATGTCAGAACCTTAGGGTATGTACCCTGCACAGCTTTCTACATACCCAAGCAGTGCTCCTGAGTCTGCACTAACATTTTTAGCAGTCGTGTCCTGCAGGGAGCTACAAGAGTTTTTTTCTGCTTCCCTGAAAAGCGCTGGCAGCTCCTGAAAGTGTCAGAGCCTTTCCTCATTTCTTCCTCTCACTGCAGCATACCCTATATGCTGCCTGTTTTCACTGCAGCCTATAGCTACGTGGGCACTCCACACCACCACAAGGGGAGAGATGGCATTCTTGTGCAGGCTCATATTTTAATAAACCAGTGAAGAGACAAATACTCATCATGATACTCTGTCTTAAGTACTTATGGGGCCTCCTTTATCACAGTGTCTGATCCCCTTATACCTATCCATGTATTTATCCTTACAACACCCTTGTGAGGTAGAGAAGTGTGATTATCTTGCACTTTATAGGTGCTGAACCAAAGCTGTTTGACTTGCCCAGACTCACATGGGAAGTCTGCTGCAGAGCATTGACCTGACTGAAGCTTCCTAAATTCTAGCCTTCTGCTCTAACAACCGGACTGATTGCTTCTGCTTGATTGCCACAGGTGTTACCAAAGGCCAATCCTGACTCTCCTTTCACACCAGTAGGAGATCAGAATTAGTCCCGCAAACTCGGGAAAGTTTCATTTACTTTGCTGAGCAGCTAGTACAACAAAACCAAAGAGTAGGGAAAAGAGAAAGGAAGTGACTTTTAGACAGTGTGGTCTAAAAATCAAAGGTGACCAATGACGTAAGGAATTTCAAGATATTAGATGGTTCGTTTTGAGACATCTTAAAGGGGCCTGATTTTCTGGGACTGGATACTCAAGCTTTAAGGTGTTTCTGGTTAGGCACCCCAAATCCCTCATAACTAAAATTCAGCCCTGCATGTATGGTGTAGGTCCTGGCGCCCCCCCCCCCCCCCCAACCGGGTCTCATCTTGCTACTGTTCCAGGCACCGACTCTGTTGAAGTCCGTTAGAATTCTGTGTTAAAAAATCCAAAGACAGGGTATGGGTCAATTTCAGAGAGCAAATTAATCTATTTTAATTTTGCTAAAGCCATAACCAGTTGGCTCCTACCACTAATTATTATGCTCCATAAACCCAAATTCCCCTATGTTATAATAGTTGCAGCCACATACCTGCTAAGTCAATTGGCCTAGAAAGACTGATGTAATGGAGAGAGAATCCGGCTTATTTATTGGATTGCTCAGAAGAGGGCAACACTAAGTACACATTTACAATTATGCCCCTTGCTAATTGCTAATGAGTAAGTATTTTGGCTTATATTGATCAATGCAGCATTGGTAGGGGAGCTGAAAGCAATGTGAATTGTTGAAAGCTATTACAACCATTGCAATTGACCTCTGCTGTTGTAATTTTATTTGTGTGCCTCAGCTTGGGAACTGTCCAAGGTAAGTAACAAAACTGTCATGCTTCTGTGTAAAATGTACCCACTTGGCTTCACAGTCTAATAACATTGCCTATTAGAATATATTCTAGTGTGATATCAAAATGCAAGGAGTGTTTGGTAGTGCAGAGTTAGATTTCCATATAGATTGCAGTGTGGTTTTTAATTAGCAGGTCTACAATCTGATGCTAGTCCTGTCATATCATTACAGTGACATTTTTGCATGATTTCACTTATGATTAGCTAAAAACACAGGGAATCTAAGATTTCCATCTTCTACTTAATTCAGTGAGAAATGGTGCTTATGCAGCAAGGGCCTGATCCAAACCCCTGATGCCAATGGGACTCTTTCCATTGCACTTCAAGAAAAGAGCTGTTCATTTTTCTCTATCATAATGGTATTGAGGAAAGCACCATGTTACAAAGAATTCATGTTTTGTCCCTTATCAAGTTTTCTCAGATGTATTGAGGAACCCAGGTAGACTCGCTTTCCTCACTTGATTATTTCAGTTCAGACAGCCTCATCATCTCTTCCACAGCCAATGGCATATACAGTGCTTGTGACCCTTCCAACATCAATGTGAGACTTGGGATGATCTGGAACCTTCCAAGCACGTACCCTTGATAGAGAAGACCATTTACCTTGTGAAGATTTGTATTTTAATATGTAAAATTCAGGCATTTAAAAAGTATTAAGGTTGCCAGAATGGCTCATTAAGACGAGCAGCATGGAGCCAGAAAGGGCTACCAATATGGCTTAGCACTTTAAAAATATGGTATTATGGGGCTTACTTTTCATCTTTGAACACTTAAATAATTTAGGATTAATCAGTCTGTGTGAGTGAGTGCCTTTTCTATTATGGTCAAGGTCAGCAACACTGTGCCTGCTGATGTTGATGCATCAAAATTTTCCTTTGATTATAATAAGGATTAAAAATACGCTTATCAATAAATAATTTTTACTAATAGAAATAGCTTACAGCTACAATACTACTATTTAAACCTAGGAGGAGCCTGCATTCTTGCAGGATCAATCCCCAAGTCTTTATTTCAGTGTTGGTGGAGATAAATGTAAGAACTATCTTGGATATGAAAGGTTTTGAAGTCTCTGGTTTCTCAAATCTAATAAAATGTATCCAGTCAGTGAAATAAGTACCTCTTCTCCTCAATCGGGAGAAGTCAGTTCTTCCAACAGAACAGCTAGTATTATCCTTTTATTATCTTTAAATGTGCCACAGGACTCCTTGTTTGTTTTGCTGAACTAGACTAACATGGCTACCTCTCTGGAACTCAGCAAGGAAGCTGGATATGAGTCAACAGTGTGCGCTTGTTGCCAAAAAGATCAATGGCATATTGGGCTGCATCAGTAGGAGTGCTGCCAGCAGATCAAGGAAGGTGATTATTCCCTTCTATTCAGTACTGGTGAGACTGCATCTGGAGTACTGTGTCCAGTTTTGGGCTCCCCTCTACAGAAAGGATGTGGACAAATTAGAAAGAGTCCAGCGGATGGCAACGAAAGTGATTAGGAGGCTGGGGAACATGACTTATGAGGAAAGACTGAAGGAACTAGGCTTATTTAGTCTGCACAAGAGAAGAATCATAGGGTTGGAAGGGACCTCACGAGGTCATCTAGTCCAACCCCCTGCTAAAAAGCAGGACCACTCCCCCTAAATTATCCCAGCCAGAGTTTTGTCTAACCGAGCCTTAAAAATCTCCAAAGATGAAGATTCTACCACCTCCCTAGATAGCCCATTCCAATGCTTCACCACCCTCCTAGTGAGAAAGTTTTTCCTAATATCCAACCTTGACCTCCCCAGCTGTAATTTGAAACCATTGCTCCTTGTTCTGTCCTCTGTTACCCTCAAGAACAGCCTAGCTCCCTCCTCTTTGGAGCAGCCCTTCAAGTAGTTGAAGGTTGCTGTCAAATCTCCCCTCAGTTTTCTCTTCTGTAGACTAAATAAGCCTAGTTCCTTCAGTCTCTCCTCGTAAGTCATTTGATGACCGTATCAAAAGCCTTGCTAAAGTCAAGGTATACCACGTCAAGACTGAGGGGGGATTTGATAGCAGCCTTCAATTACTTGAAGGGGTGCTCCAAAGAGGAGGGAGCTAGGCTGTTCTCAGTAGTAGCAGAGGACAGAACAAGGAGCAGTGGCTTCAAGTTGCAGCTGGGGAGATCGAGGTTGGATATTAGGAAAAACTTTCTCACCAGGAAGGTGGTGAAGCATTGGAATGGGTTACCTAGGGAGGTGGTGGAATCTCCATCTTCGGAAACATTTTAAGGTTCAGTTAGACAATACCCTGGCTGGGATGATTTAGTGGGAGTGGTCCTGCTTTTAGCAGGGGGTTGGACTTGATGACCTCATGAGGTCCCTTCCAACCCTAAGATTCTATGATTATCCTGTATCTGTGAAATGTAAAGGTGAACCACGCCACTAGAGCAGGAATTCTCACAATACATTTTTTGGTGGCTACTAACTCTTGCTAGTGGCCACTTTGACAAATTTTCCTAAAATACTTAGCTAACTGAAATTAAGTAATTGTGTACGCAGAATACGCGACTTCACACACTTAAAACTGCCTTCTTCAAACAAGGACGCTGTCTCAGAGAAGCCAATCACATCAAGACACCCGAATAGCGTCAAACTGCTTAAAAAAAAATACCAGCCCTACACCTCCACTCATCATCTACCACTGCACACTGGAGCCCATACAGGATATCATCAAACAATTGCAACCAATATTTGATGGGGATCCTAACCTGACAGAAATCTTTCCCAACCCCCTCTTTTGGCTTTTGAACAACTCTCACCAGTGTCATAAGCTCATCAGAAGCAAGCTCCCCACAGACCAAGACACCCCAACTCAGTGCAACCAAACCCTGCCACAACAACGGATGCAAAACCTGTAGATGTCTCTATGATCATCAGCCCGCCCCCCCCATTTCCTCCCACAACACATCTTTCAAGATCTGAGTCCTAGCCATGCCTATCACAACATGGGGTATACCTCACCCCATGCACTAAGTGACTCAGTAGCTATGTGGGTGAAATCACAAAATCCATATATTCTAGAAGAAACTTGTAAGGAAAAATTATAAAAGACAAAAATGCCGTATCACCTCTGGGTGAACCCTTCTCACAAAATAATCACTCTCTAGCTGACTGCTTAGTACTTTTCCTCAAAGGAAACCTGCACACCACCTTCAAAATATTACCTTATATTTATAACTCTTCTAGACTCTAAAAAATCATGGACCCAAAGACACTGGTTTCATGGCTCATTACAACAATCCCTAACCCACTAACCTTCCTTCATCCTATGACCGCAAGGTGTTAACTGCCCACTGAACCATGAACATGGCAATGTGTGTTCCACTTTATATTTAGCTGTGACACTCTGGGCTTGTCTACATTTGAAATGCCATGGTAGCATGTCAATGGAGATGCTACTTATGTGGACAGGAGGGGCTCTTCCATCAGCGTAGTTAATCCACCTCCCCAAGAGGCCATTTACGTAGCACTGTCTGCACTGAGGACTTAGCACATCTTAACTACACCCACACCCTGGGCAATGCAGCTGAGTCAACCTAACTTTTCAGGGGAGAGCATGCCTTAGTGCTGGTCTACACTTATGGTGGCAAATTCGCTGTTGTCAATCCCTTTTTCCAGATCAATTGAGCGGATCAGTGGAGACCCACTCAACTGATTGGGAAGTCCACTAGGTAAGATCACCCCCTGAAAAAGAACAGCACTGAGTCATCGGGGGGAGGAGGGAGAGCATTATTTCCTGTGAAATCAGCACCGAAGACGCCATAGTTAGTGGGAGATTTACAAGTTA
This sequence comes from Pelusios castaneus, assembly GCA_007922175.1. Taxonomy (NCBI): domain Eukaryota; kingdom Metazoa; phylum Chordata; order Testudines; family Pelomedusidae; genus Pelusios; species Pelusios castaneus. The sequence continues at coordinate 5,679,850 of ML685886.1, read as the reverse complement.
TTTTAAGGCTGGTGGGGGTTGGCGGTGGTGGAGGGACCTGACACCCCCCACTGCTCGTTATTAGAAAAGAAGTGCTGTAAAGCTTGTAGATACATTTGGTATAATATAGAAAAGGCTATATATGCTTAAAAAGGTGCAGGGAATGAATCTGGTTTACAGCATTTATTTTTGTTCAGAAATAGTTGTGATTTACAATCTGAATAGAAACTGAGTAGTATATCACTGATTGTGTGGGTATACATTGTCCCCATGTTTTTCACATAGTTCATATGGGGACAGACAAACAAAACTGTCTTTCTTCCCATAGGCAGTAGAGAAAGTGCATAACATAGACGATGTAAATTAAGCCCCCCTTATCCATTCCCTGGAAAGGAGGGGCTGAGTCAATGAGTGGTAAGGGAGGTGGTAGTGAAGAAAGAAGTACATACACTTAGAACTGCAATGGATAATAAGTGCTGAGTGGGGGGTGCTGAGGGTGAAAGGGCATGGCTGGGTGCATGGGGGGGGGGGGTGCTTGGGGCAGGACCAAGGGTGGGGCCTGGGTCCCATAGAGCTGCCTTCCCCAAAGGAAGCTCCAAAATCCACCCATGTTTGGGTATCTCCCTTCCACCGCCACCGAAAACCACAGTACGTATAAACTAGGGCTTAGAGCAGGAGTTCCCAACCCGTAGATCCCAGGGCTTTTCCAAGTGGCCTGCTGCCTGCTGGCTTGGAACTGGACAGCGGCTGCCCGCCACCCTCCCTCCCGTGGCGCTGGGCTCTCTGGCTGGACAGCAGCGGCAGAGGCCCCTGGCAAGGAGGCAGGGAGGTGCCAGACAAGAGAAGTCAAGAGCAGAGCCTGACGGAGAGAGCTGGGACTGAGCCATTGCCAAGCAGGCCGCTGCCCAGGTGAGGGCCTGGCAGGGGTGCCCCATCGCGGTCCCAGAGTGGACAGGACACCCTGGGGAGGAAGGACCTGGACTGGAGCCAGCCCTCGGGGAGCAGTGTGCTGGGGCTGGTTCGGGCTAAGCGGTGCCCAGCGTTGCACACTGAGGAGCAAAACGGAGGGGGCTTACATCTGCCCAGGGCTGGGATTGTGTGAGACCCAGAGCATTGGTGCAGCCCTTTAAATTTTTTGTTTTTTTAATTTTTTTTTAAAACTTTTTAAAAAGGTTTGTTTTTTAAAAGACCATTTTGACTCGAGGGCCACAAATATAATTTTTACAACCCTGAAGGGCCACCAGCCTATTTAATTTTTAAAAAATGAATTTAGTCAATTAGTTTTCAATTAATTTTAATTGAAATTTACTTTAAATGTAATTAACTTGATTTTAATTAAATTGTAATTAAATAGACCGGCGGGCCTTCAGGGTTGTAAAAATTATATTTGTGGCCCTTGAGCCAAAAAGGTTGGGAACCACTGGCTTAGAGTACGTGCCTTTCCCAGACCTAAAGAAGACCTCTGTGTAAACTTGTCTCTTTCACCAGCAGAAGCTGGTCCAATGAAAGATTTTTTTTTTTTTAACCTGACCCACTTCTCAAACTAAGATGCTCTCATCTTTCAAGTCCCTCCTTTATAACTAATTGCTTTAAATAGAGCTATAACCCCTATTTCTCTTCCTTCTCTGCTACAAAAGTTTATCATGATGATGGTGACAGACTGTTTTCATTTTGCCTGCGTGGTAGGGGATTATGGCCATGAACATACTGCAGCAATTTCAAATATCAAAAAACCAAGATGGGAAGGGAGTGAGACTGAGTGGGGGGAAGCATTTCCTGAATGGACAGCACAAGAAGTCTGCAGAAGCTGCTTTTACTATGTAAATCATATCATACTTCAGCTGCTACCGAACAATGTTGCTTTATCCCTTATTGGCAACTTTACGTTGCATCTTGTCGTCTTCCCCACCTGCCCACTGTATACAGTATAACCCACCATCTGTTTCCCAGTAGGGACTTGATCCAAAGACCACTGAAGTCAGTGGAAAGACTTTCACTGGACTTTGGATAAGTTCACAAACAACATTATTGTAATGTAATATATATATACTGTAGAGAAGAAATTACTGAGATTTTCTATCTTTTATTTATTTTTAAAACACCTTTTCTCTTGAGAGCTGTTTAGACAAAGGAACACTGTGAGTGCCCATAACTTGTGAAATATTGAAGTTTGTGAACATCATGACCAAGTTGGTAATTATATGTGAGACTGTGTGGTGTGATATGCTGGTTGTGTTTATATGCTCTGTGTGTCTAACTCAAAACTCTCCCACCAATGCACTCCTTGCCTGGAGCGTTTGCAGACCTAATTCAAGCAAGTATGATGCATTGTACAAGGGGTGTGAAGATGGAGAGACATCATCAGCAACATTAGCCTAGGATGGCCTCTTGCAGGAGGCCCCTTGAAAGAGGGATTGGAAGGATAAGAGAGAGGTTGTAATTTGAATAGAAAATTGTATATGTTTGGGGATGGGAATGGCATGAAAAGACAGATGGTCCCCACTGGGAAAAGGAAATAGAATATGCTACAGGGAACAGAGGTAGCCTACAAGTCAGAGCAGGGATGTAGGCTTGGGTAGAATTGTGCAGAGCTTTTTTAGTCCTGTGGATTTGCAATGAGTGTGTTATCCAAAAGCAAGAAGTGCTACGAGTGAGTTATGCAACTGTTCCCAAATATGGTGCAGTAGAAGCTCTTATTCCACATCACATGTGCTATAGGTTCCTTAGGCTCAGTGGGTTGTTTGGCTTGTTTGTTTGTTTTGGGGGAGGGGCACAGCTGCAGGCTGAATGGTGAAACTTTCATCTGAAGAATGGAAAAGATTTTGTGTTGATGTCATATGCAGATTAAAGTAACTTAATTAGGTGGGATCCTACTAGGGATAATCATCCACTCTGATGGGACTACTTACCTATCCACATGCTGTAGTAAGTAATGACAGGGTTAGGTTTGTAACTTGCTGGTTGATGAAATAGTTCAGAGCCAAACCCATGACAAGCTATAGTCACACTCAAGTCAACGGGACTTCTCGTGGCAGTTTGTATGATCAGGATTTGTGATATACAAACATGAAGTAAGATAGATATATTTATGAGTTCCAAAGGGGTAGCTGTTACATTTATGAGCAAGTCTTTTAGTCCTCTGAGGAACATAAAATTATTAGGGCAGCAGGTAGAGACCCCATCAAGATTCAGGCCTCAATGGAGTAGGAGCTGTACAAAACACATCCTAAGATCTTCAAGCAGGGACTGTCTTTGACTATCTAAATAGACAAGAAAAGAAAGTGACTTAAGTCATAAGTGGGTTAATGACAGAGACAGGAACAGGGCTTCTGACTCCCACACCTTTTCTGTCTCCACCAGACTACACTGCCTCTCTGTAGTTATTAAGCATTCCACCCTCGTATTAATAAAAAGCATTTATGAATGTGACCTCCAGATTTCTCATAGCTCTTTATGCTAACTAGCTGACTGGATCACTGAATTCAGTTGGGTCTTATGGCATGCACGGAGAATATATGAGAGCTCCATTTTCCTTTCATAAACATAATGCTGCCAATCTGTATGTTCCCTTCATTCAAATTATTGGTATATCATTCTGAGCAGGGCAGAAGAGGGGAGTAAAAAGATTCTAATCTCCAAATTGCTGGCAACTAATTTTAAGACTCTTAATCTGCATTGCAAGAAAACCTGTTCCTCTTCCTCACTGAAAACTGGAGGATGGAGAGTACCAGATTAGGCATCACATTTCAGGCCTCCATTTCCTTTCCTTTATGGGAGAAGACATGAGAAAAGAGGTCGTCTGATCCATACTGAGAAGTACACCATGAATCATTCCTCCTCCCCTATTTGGCATCTTCACAGTAGTTCTATTACTATCAAGACCATCATAGCCTTTGTGAGGGTGATGTGCCCCCCTTAACCTCCAGTAAGTCTGAGATCCCCTCTTCTTCAAGCCTGACTAAAAGTATATTCTTACAAAATGGAACCTCACTGACTACCATGAAAACTGCAGAACTGTGTTGCCTTGCCCAATAATGACTCCAGAGCATACATAGCCTTCTATAACCATGAGTCATGAATACAGCTTTTTTCCTTCTGTGGATATTAAGCCCAGTAGTGGGCCACACAAAAGATGTACTGACAGAATTTCTTCCTTTGAGATGTTCCTGATGTATTCCTCATTTTCAGGATCATGCTTCTCTGACCAGCAGTCATTCAAAACAGAAGACAGGTTCCTCATGTAATCATTGTGCATGTGAACAAAATGTGCTTCACCAAAACAAGACTCCAGGGATCAATAAATGTTTCCATTATTACTGAAGGGAGGGTTCCTATCCATATCAGGATTTCAACCTCCAACCATGGCAATGGGGGCTATGAACTGCTAGAATGGAGGAAACAGGGACATCATTTCCTCCTTTGCCCCGTCACCCATCTCTCACTTCCTTTGCCATCCCTTCTTCTGTCTTTCACCCTGCTCAAGTCAAGGAAATCTTTGTGGTTCTTCATTCAGTCAGTAATTCCATTCCAGTTTCCACCTCCAGCTGAGGACATAGCTGTTGACAGGCAGATTATGAGTGAAGTCAGATGGAGTAGAGAGAAAGTGAGTAAAACTAAGCATCCTTTTATGTGTTTAACAGGAAGCCTTTTCTTCTCGAATGAATGAAGATTTTGTATCTGTAGTTCCCATTGACTTTGGGGTCTGATTTTTCTTATTGATGTTCCAAAGATGTGCTGTTACTGAAGCTGGGCTTAATGCTACAGCCCTTTCTCTTGGCTCAATCGTCCATTCTGTAGGAAAAGCTGCAAAAAGCCATGCTACTTTTAACTTGGGGCACTTTGATGGGACTATCCTGGTGAAAAAGAGTGAGAAATTTCCCATCCTAATAGAATGGGCAGATGAACATGATTCCTCAAATTTGCAGATCTCCCAGTATCCTTTAAGAAAATGCTGCAGAGGATAAGCTTCAAGGGCATTCAGGCACATGTTCCATAGTACTATTCAAGCCTGCCTTCCCCAAATGCAGCACAGGGGTCTTAAGTTCCCTTTCCAAAAGCATTCTTAAATGAGGAAAACCAATGTTACTTTCAAGTCAGCATTATCCTCACCGATATATTGCCTACTAATTTGCTGGGGAATGGTGCTATGAATAATGTGTACAATCTGGCAGAGCCATCTCTTCAACTGCCTTCAGCTTCAACTACAGCAGCTATCTGAATCTCTGTAAGCAAAGCACATAACAGTAACAAAATGCATCTTTAAAACCAATATTTAAAGACAATTTCTTTCTGCTGTTGTAGCTGTTAAAAATGCAAATTACAAGCAACAGGCAAAACTCATTTAAAATATGTGTGTTGAAATATCACTTGGTTTGCTCTGTGGTGTATTAGCTGTGTCCTGCCTCATTAATACTAATTAAACGCACCCCTGCTATACAAAGTAAAAAGTCAAAACAGCATCAGGGTTACATGCTATGTTGTTTCTGCTACTAAAACAAAACTCCACGTTGTACTTTTACAATTAAATCTTATTCAGTATGGGGTGAAAAAAGCTGCTGCACTGAAGATTTTGAAATATCTGTGAATCTCTGGCCATGTACACACTACAGGAATAATCATGCAACAAGCCCGTTGCACTTTAAAAGTCACGTGATTTTTGTAGCGCAGGATCGTGTACACACTCTGCCGCTTGTGACGGAAGAGAGCCCCCCCTGCAATTTGCGATTTCACAAGAAACCCAATTGAATTGTGGGAACCTATCCCACAGTTCCATCCATCCTGATTTGGCACTAAGAATCCTGGGTAGAAGGAGAGTAGCGCTGAGCACCATGGGTAAAGTCTTGGTTTCCCATGGTGCATTCTGTTCCCCTTGCATCACGAGAGTTGCTACTACCAACTTGCGCCCATTTTCAACAGTAGCACATTGCTTCCCGGAAGTCCTTTGGCAGCAACATGGATCCAGGTCTGATCTCAACTGTCGCCTTCAGCATAATGAATACATCTTGGCTGGTGGCACAGTATGCGTTCAGCTCTGAATCAGACCAGGATTCGGATGACCCTGGGCTGGTGACTGCCATGCAGAACAACAGCACCGCATTGCTGAGCTCCTTCACAGATCATCTGCACACGGTGCACCACCAGTTCTGGTCACGAGAGACGAGCACCGAGTGGTGGGACCCCATCATTTTGCAGGTGTGGGATGATGAGCAGTGGCTACAGAACTTTCGAATGTGGAAAGCCACATTCATGGAACTGTGTGAGGAGCTAGCCCTTACCCTGTGACGCAAGGACACCAAAATGAGAGCCGCCTTCACCGTGGAGAAGCGTGTCTCAATCACGCTGTGGAAAATGGCGACTCCAGACTGCTACCGCTCGGTCGCGAATCAGTTTGGAGTTGGCAGGTCGACCATTGGGTTAGCACTTTCACAAGTGTGCAGAGCCATTAATCGTCTTCTGCTCCGGAGGACAGTGATGTTGGGCAACGTGCGGGAGATCGTCGATGGATTCGCGGCCATGGGATTCCCGAACTGTGGAGGGGCAATAGACAGCACGAACATCCCTATTCTCGCTCCGGAGCATCTTGCGACTGAGTATATTAATAGGAAGGGCTACTTCTCCATGGTGCTTCAGGCACTCGTGGATCACAGGGGGCGTTTCACGGACATAAATGCGGGGTGGTCGGGTAAGGTGCATGATGCTCGCATTTTCCGGAACACGGGCCTGTACCGGAAGTTGCAGGCAGGGACCTTCTTTCCCAATGATAACATTACTGTTGGGGATGTGGAGATGCCCATAGTCATCATAGGAGACCCAGCCTACCCACTGATGCCTTGGCTCATGAAGCCCTATACTGGAAACTTAGATCCCAGCAAGGAGCGCTTCAATTACCGGTTAAGCCGGTGCCGAATGGCCATAGAGTGCATCTTTGGGCGCTTAAAAGGCCGCTGGCGCTGTTTGTATGGGAGGCTAGACTTAAATGAGGACAACATTCCAGCTGTCATTGTGGCGTGCTGTGTCCTGCATAACCTCTGTGAAAATAGGGGAGAGAAATTTCCCCCTTCATGGGACGTGGAGGCTGAGCGGCTAGAGTTTGCCTTCCGGCAGCCAGCCACTAGGAGTATCAGGGGGGCACAGCTGAGAGCTGTCCACATAAGGGAGGCACTTAGGGTGCATTTTAGTGATGGGGACTCATAGGACGCATTGCATCACTGTGCAGTGGTGTTCCCAAGCACTATTGGGTGCTGATTTTGGGGTGGAGGGATGGTGCCGGTGGGCGTGTACTGTACTATGCTCGAATGATTGAATACTAAACATGCAACAACTAATCTTATTGTGTATCAATAAAGACACTGTGCAAAGTTCAAGGGATTCAATTTTATTTTTATAAAACATTAAATATTTACAGTAAGCAGTGCCTGCAAAAGGGGCTATAGATGTGTGTAGGTGCGTGTTTCAATGCCATAGCTTGGTGCAGGAGTGGATGTAACATTGTACCAGGAGGGTCCCTGGGCTTCAAAGAACTGCTTTGAGGTAGAATGGGGCATGGGGGACAAAGTGTTGCTGTGGCTGCGGGGGGGGGGGGGGGGCCGCGAGCCTGGAGCAGCTGGGTCTGCAGACCAACCATGGTCTTCAGCAGTTGGGTTTGCTCCTGTAGGATGCTTATGAGGGCATCCTTCTGCTTCTGCCTCCTCAAATTTTCTTTACGCTCCTGCTGGCACTCCTGCCTTCATTGTCTAGTCTCCCTTGCTGATGCCTCATTGGACTGCATCAGCTCCTGGAAGATATCCTCCTTGCTCCTGCGAGGCCTCCTCCTTATCTGCCTCAGCCAGTCAGCGGGCGCAGACCACCAACCGGCGAAGGTCGGTTCTAAGGAAAAATGAAACATCATAAGTAGTGCTATTGTTCTCACTTTGGTTAAGGAGCCGGTACTTTTGCTCTCCCGCCACAGTCCGCTGTGCCCACGGGACAGGGCATTGCCGGGGACTGAAAGGGCTTTTGCAAAGGGAGGTTCGGGTTGCCGAGACAAGACACACAGCTCTGTGAACTATTTGCAGTGGTTTGGGCGATAAGTTCACATATGGCACTTCCATGGAAGTCGATATCTCTCTGCTTAGAGTGCCTCTGCAAGCCAGAATGCATATCCTACATGTCACTGGTTTTCAGCCAGGACCGTACGCAGCAGGCTTGTGCGCAGCCATGGTTCCTGCTGCTGTGCTTTGCAACTGGCGAGGGAGAGTATCCCTCTATGGGGGAGGGAAAACAGTTGCTCTCCCATCGAATTTAACTAGGAGGCTGTGGAAGTACATTGAGGACCCCTTCAGTGAGCTCAATGGAGAGGATTTGTTGGCAATTACAACATGCATTGATGCACTGCTCATGTAATGTGGGGTAGGACCCCCCCCCTCCAAAAAAGAAAAGAGAGGCTGAAACTCAAAACGCCTATTTCCTTCCCACTCTTCATTTGCCCGCAAAGCTTATCCCGCTAGCATAGAAGCCACTTCTGATGAAACTTACCAGAGCTCCCCTCTACTGCCTCCGAAGCTAGTATGGAGAAGGAATCGGGGCAGCATGGGTCAGGCGGCGTGGAGAACAGGTCCTGGCTCCCTAGGTCGGCTGCACCGCTTTCACCCTCCAGGTCATCTTCCACCTCCACATCCTCGTCGACGAATTGCTCGTCACCGTCTGCTCCGGTATCCTTTTCATGGGGGGGGTGCTGACATGTCCACAGGAGCTTTTGGGGTGGTTGTGGGATCCCCGCTTAGGACTGCTTCCAGCTCCTTGTAAAATCGGCATGTAGCCGGCGCTGAGCCGGAGCGCCAGTTTGCCTCTCTGGCTCTGTGGTACGTAATCCGCAATTCCTTCACCTTCGACCTGCACTGAAGAGTGTCTCTCTCGTACCCCTTCTCTGCCATGGCCTGAGAAATCTGGCCAAAAATATTGAAATTCCGCCTGTTGCCACGTAACTGTGCCTGCACAGCAGACTCTCCTTAGATGCCTATGAGATCAAGCACCTCGGCTGTGGTCCAGACTGGAGCACGTTTGCTGCACTGAGCCGCCATTGCTCTTGGAGTACACAGCTGCAGCTACACTCCACACCAAGCAAACAGGAAGAGTGAAGAATTCAAAAATTCCTGGGAATGATGGGAGGGCGGGTACAGTCACGTCACAACCAAAGAGTGCAGAAGGAAGTGCAGAAGGGATGGAATTGGAATTCTGGGACATTTCCGGAGGCTTCATATTGCGCGGCAACTGTGTACACACGAACTATCGCGGAACAGCTGTTCCCCGGTAGCCACTACCACCCTCGTTTTGGTGGTTTACATGTTGCGCGGTAAGACGGATGTTACCGCGCAACAACATGGATTTGTGTGTGGACACTGTGCCTGTTATTGCACAATAATGAGCGTTTTTTAGTTACCTTCGGATTTGAGGTTTTATTGGGGCCTTCTCGCATCATATTTTCAAGTTTTCCTCTATAGTCACAGTGGCTAGAAACTTACTACATTTTTTTTTTTAAATGAAAACTGAGGCCATGTGCACCCTGCAACATCCTTGCGCAGCATGCCCATTCTGCTTTAAAAGTCACGTAGTTTTTCTTCCGCAGGAACACCTACACACTGCACTCCTTACCCTGTAAAGGAGTGTCCACACTTTTCTTAGCTGTTGCGGGATACAGAGTAGTGGAGGGGTAAGCAACCCTCGGCACCTGTCCCAACAGTGGCACATGAACCCATTTGGAGCAGCACTCGGCATCCTCTGTGGTGCCACAGAAATTGCTACTCCTGCCACCAAAAGACACTCCAAGTGGCTTCTTGCAGGGGTGGCTGCAGTGCGGAGGTCCCTGCCATGTCCATGCCCCAGGCATACCGTGTAAAGAAGTCACCCAGAGCGGCTCCTCGCTGTGGTGTGCCGCCGCCAAAAGGAGTCACTCCAGGCACCTTCTTTCGGTGGTGTGCCTGGGGATGGGGGCTCCAGGCATGCTGCTAAGAGGAGCCACTCCAGCTCGCTTCTTTCCACGAGACAGCCTTGGCACCAGCTCAGGGTTGAGGAGGAGGGGCTGGCACAGGGATTGGCAAAGGTTGCTGACCCCTGAACTAGTGCATGGTGGGCCTCTCTCCCCCCATGCCCTGTAGCAGCTAGGGTTCTGGTCCTTGCTGTGGGCTGGGGTTCCCAGCTCCCTGGCAGCTTCAGCTCCACAGCCACCCTGATTCCTGGGTCTCCTGAAGCAGCAGAGCTCTTGGGAACCCTGGAGCCCTCCTGCCACTGCGGAGCCAGCAACCACGGCAGTGGCTACTTGTCAATTTCCCGGCTCTATTACAGCAGAGAAATTGACAAGTATGATAGATCCAGTGTCCCAGACTGGCCTTGATTGGCACTGTGGGACATTTCCAGCAGCTGTCTAACACGGAATGAGTAGACACACACATTTTGTTGTGCAACAGATGATCCATAGTAAGCATTACCATGCTCATCCGGGTGGTTTACCTGTTGGGCAGCAAGGGAGAAAAGAGTAGGCAGGGACTGTGCATCTACGTATTTCCTGCTCCAATCAGATGGACAGGGAGAGGCACGAGCTCGGTTCTACTTGTTCTAGTGATGACCCTGGCAGCACAACTGAGCCAGTTGTGTGTGCATGGAGGTAAGGGGAGGAGGTGTAATTTGCTGCCCATATGGGCTATCAGCAAATTGCTACCCCCTCTACCCCAACAAGAAAAAAGCAGGGAAGGAATTGCCAATTAACGATATGTATGAGTCAAGGTTGGTGCTGGTGCTGTTCCAGTTTCCCTTCCTGCGGGCTGGGCCTAAGAGAACAATCTTGTCCACTGTATTCTCATCTATTACTATAGCGTCTAAGGACTCCCTGCAGTGGCCCCGTGTGCTTGTCCCTGTACAAACATCACCACCCACCAAAACGAGTTCCTGTCCAAAGGAGCCCCAGAGGGTTTGTCGCTAGTACAGACAGAGCCTGCTATTGCAGAGTAAACCTCCTCAGCTAGCTCTCATCCAGCTAGGGATGGGAAGTGAAGTCACAGCAGTGTGTGATCCATAGCTGTGAACACTAAGGGGCAGGGGCTTGTACAGCAGGGCCATACCCTACTTCTAAAACAAGAGCCAACAGCTGGATGCAGACAGGGTGGAGCAGAATCTGGATGGGCGTAGAGTGTGTGATGAGCTCAGAGCAGCCCCCTGGGGCAAGGACCTTTGTGTGCTGTGTGATTTAGGGAGCAGACAGTGCAGTCCCTTTCCCTAAGGGCCTGTGTAATGTAGGGAGGGCGCAGGCGCACACCGCTCCCGCAAGGACCTGCATGTGGTGTATGATTTAGGGGTAAAGCTCAGTCCACACTAACCACCGCAAACACGTGTTGGGCTATTTCCGCCTCGGCCCCAGCCCATCAGCGGCGCCTCCTTTACCCTAGCAGGGACGAGCACCGCCCAGCCTCCCGCAGCCGTGACCCCAGTCCCTCGCCCGGGTTGTGCCCCTCTTCCCCGCGGCCCCTAGAGGGGCTGTGCCCGGCTGGGGGCGGCCGAGTCCCACGGAGGCGGCCCGGCTGCAGGCCTGTAACCTGAGCAGGCTGCGCTGGGCGGCGCCTCCCCCCAGCCGGCCGGCGGAGCGAGCGCCTGGCGGGGCAGAGGCGGCCTCGGGGCAGGCCGGGGAGCGGAGCGCACGGCGCGGGGGTGGGCTGCCGCAGTCGCCGGGCGGCGTTGAAGCAGCCGCGTCGCCGCATCAGTCTCTGGCCGGGGGCGCCTCTCCCTGTCTGCCCGGTGAGTGCCCGCGCGGGGTGCACCCTAGGGCGCAGCTGTGCGGGGAGCCGGGACGGGAAGGGCTGGGGGCTGTGTCCGGGAATCAGTCCTGCCCCCAAAGCCGGGGTGTCGGGCGGGTCTGTGGGGCGGGGACCCTTCTCGGGGTCCCCGCAGGGTGCAGGAGGAGGGCCCCGGGAGTGGGGACAGAGGCAGAGCGGAGCGCGAGGAGACCCCGGCCGCGGCTCGATGCGGTGGAAGCCGGTGTGTGCGAACCAGCCGATCTGCCGCACCAGCGCCGGGCTCGCCGCAGTCACCCGCCGCCTCGCCTGTCTTGCTGGGGTTTTGCAGGGCTGGAATGGGCGGTGGGGGTTAGCTAATGAAATCCGTGCAGCATGGCTCCTGGGAAGTTCAGTCCTACAGCAACTTCCTTGTGGTGGGTGTCCCCCCCCGCTCCCCTAGCCGTTCTCATCACAGCCTCTGCATGATTATTTCTGGGCTGGCAAGGAGCAGATCCCACACCGTATTTTGGGAAGCTGCACAGCCTAAGTTATTCTGCACCCCTTATTTCAGTGCCCAACTAGCACGACCCCTTTAAATCTTTTCTTTATGCCCCGATTTCATCTGAGCGTCAGAAAAGTATTCCTTGTAAATATTCGGGAATTCATAGCTGTCATCCTCGGTTTGATACCGGGAAGGTATCATTTGAAAAGGTAGGTACCAAGGTGAATGTGAGGCAATGAGTTAATTATCGGGTGGGAAAACTTGCTAGCACCCAGGATAAACTGGGAGCTTTTTGAATTAAATTATTTCTCTCAAATGTTCCAAACTTTCAGATGCCCCTACTCTTTTTATTTAAAATTGTCCTTTATCTGCCTGGCACATCATCACTGTGAAATAAAAAAGCACGCTTGTTACAGATATTAAATATTTAGGATTTAAATTGAAACTGCTATGTAAAGACTTCCCCAATGCTGCTTCCCCCATTTTTTGTCACTTTTGAAGGTTATTCAGCTGTCTGTGTATGAAGGTTAAAAGCCACTACGGTTTATGAGCATCCACTTGAGTTACTAAGGGACTTAATCATTGGCCAGAATGAGCAGTTAGTAGTATTAAGCCTTGGTTTCCAGCCGTAATCACATATCAGCTGCAGAAAAATGTATGTTAAGGCAGGAACATGTTTGAATTAATTCCCTGATTCTGATTTTGATAGTGCAACAAAAGTGTTCTTATTCTGAGACCTGATTAACATTTCATCATTGTAATGAAATACTGGGATGCTAGCATTATTTCATAGCTCAGGTATGTCAATTGGTATTCATGCTGGGTGAGTGCTTTGCAACGGTTTTGCATATCTGATAGGGATTTATATCATTTCCACAATTATATCAGATTGACTCAACAGCCTGGGCATACATCAGCATTGTGCTGCTTAACTTTTTTTTTAATGTGTCAGTTGATTCATATGTTACTAGCTCACTGTGTTTTAAGTCATTACGGTTGAGAATGAAGTGCTAGGGCATTTAATATCATTCTTTAATATTCATTGTGCATATTACTGAAAAGTCAGGGCAGTGAGTTGTTTAATTTCATTGCGTGTCTCTCTGTCAGCCTATCTTTTTTACTTTGATAGCCTGTATCAGATTTTATTCTGGTACTAATCGGAAATTTTTAATCTGGATATAATTTAAATTGTTTTTCCTGTTAGTTTTAAAACACCTGCTCAAAGATTGTTTTACATGACCCATGTGAGCTCTTAAGCAAATTAAAGCAGTGTGAGTAGGTGTCTTTTAATAGCATAGGTAAGAAGGAATAGTTAGTTCATGGAGGTTTCTGTATAAACTGACGTATTTTCCTCCTTCGCACTGCATGTGCAACATGAGTACTAAAAGAGCAGTATGTGTACATTTTGAATCTGATTCTGCTTTCTTTTCATACTCAAAATTCCATGTACAAGGATTATAAGAACAGGATTCCTTTTTAAGGGGTTAAAAATGTCCCTAGGAGACGCACAGGAGTCCTTACTTAAGAATCTTGGGAAAGTGATGCATATTTTGAGAATCAGATGAATTAATTCATGCCAGTTTTGGTGTGAATTGCTTCAGTGTTAGAAAGCCAGTTCTGTGATTTGGAACACATAGCTCTGAATTAGTAAGCTATACAGAGACTGTATTTGTGGCAAGCTTAACCAGGAAATGAAATGCCTTTGTAACATGCATAATGCATCATCCATTGCTATCCCTACTATTACCATTCTCACTGTGATTTTGACATTTCAACATGCTGAAATATTCATTTGCAGATAGGCAGTTCTGACTTCAGCTGGCCAGCAATTAACTCATTTGCAGTACTAGAGTGAATGATTTTGTTCAAGCTGCCAAGATTTTTTTTTTTCCTTTCGAGCAGGGGTTGGCTGCCTCTCTGCTGTCTGCCTGTACTGATGGAATGTTTCTTAGTTTTCATGGTGCAGTACTACATATTAAATGACTGGAGGTTTGTAAGAGGAATTTATTGTATACAATGAAACAAATACAGAATAGATTTGTCCCTTAAATCTAGGTGAAGGGACAATTTTCTTTAAAACTACAAAGGCATCTTAATTTAGTTCTACCCATTGCCATCAACAAAATACTACTCAGCCCACTAGAACCAAACCCTTCCCAATTATCCAACTCAACCCAACACCTCACTGGGTAAATAGATCTTGTAGCATGGCCTTGAAGGGCAAGAAAGTTGGGCTGATGGAGCAATGGGAGAATAAATTTCAGAGTCAAGAACAGAGACAAGAATGGTTTTTAAATCAAGGCTTGTATATGTTTCACATGATTTCCAGCTATATTGCTAGGGCAAATTAGTATTCTACATCAATCCACTCCATCCTTCTAAAGGATAAGTCATTTAATTAATTTTGTAGCAAGACAAATGCAGACTAGCAAAGTTCACATTTTTCTAAATTGTAAGTGAACAGCATTAAGAAAATGTTTCATAACTACAGAATATCTACTTTTCTTCCTTGATTTTTGCTGGCCTAGAAAGTTCAGATCATTCGAATCTATCAGGCGATGGGAGATAGAAGGATGATCTCGTGGTGAAGGCATTGGGCTGGATCAGAGATACAGATTCAATTGCCGAAGGCCATAGGCTTCCAGTGTGACTTTGGGCAGATTCTTGGTGTGGAATTTTTAATGGGACTCAGCAACAGCCTAGCTCTGCTTCCACTGAAACCAATCGCAAAACTCCCAGGAACTTGAGTGGGAGTTGTGTTAAATCAGTGCCGAACACGTCTGAAAATCCCATCATTAGACCCCAGTTTTAGCAAGGTGTTTAACCATGTACATGATTTTAATCATACATGTGGCCCATGTGTAAAATGGAGATAATACCTGCTTGGACTCTCTACTTAGATTGTAAACTTTGCAGGGCAGGGCTGTCGTATTGTGTTTATGCAGCATTGAGTACAATGGGGTTCCAATCTCAATTGATGCCTTAAGACTGTAATCCTCATTTAAAAAAAAAAAAAAAAAAAAGGCATACTGCAGTTTAAATCCAGAATGATGGCATAACAGTCTGCAAATCTTTTTTTACACAAAAAATTTAAATGTTAAATTAGAAGTTTGTGATACTATGCAAAATGTATCCTCTTTTTTTTTTTTTATTCATTTTGTTGTGGTTTAACTCCAGATAAGCCCCCCTTTACCACTCTAAAATTAGGCTCACATTTGTCAGTTAGATTATATGACCAGACCTTGCCATTCAGGTGTGGTTGCAGGGGCCATATCCTACAGTCTTCACCCAATAAAAATCACTCTCACTTCAATGGGAGCAGACTTAAGGATAAGTCCGAGAAGTGTAGAAAAAAAATAAATTTTAAAAGAATATTGTTGCTGTTTTAAACATGTTGGTCTGTACTGTTCTTCCCATGAAATGATGCCAAAGGAGATATTCCACCCTTCCCGTACAGTTCTGTGAGCAGGAAGAATGATTTCCTTTCTCCTTCATTAATAACAAGGAAAGCCAATAATGCATTTTAAGTAGGGCAGATTCCCTTAAAGAACGTTAACTAAATCTTTAGATGTGTCAGTAGGGTTACATTAAAGATGGACATTAGCACTTGGGAAAAACCTTTAAAATATTCCATTAAAACGTAAATCTGGTCTCGGTTCACACTTGTTTTACCATCTCCTTTGTAACTTTAGTTAATTGATTAAAGAGAAGAATTGTTTTTAGTTAGTGAACAGTACTGGGATTTAAGATTTGAGTTCAGTTATTGGCTCTGCCACAGACTTCCCTTGTGACTTGTCCAAGTCACTAAATCTCTCTGCTTCAGTTCTCCAGTGGTACAGTGGGGATGTGAACATTGCCTG
Organism: Pelusios castaneus; assembly: GCA_007922175.1. NCBI lineage: Eukaryota > Metazoa > Chordata > Testudines > Pelomedusidae > Pelusios > Pelusios castaneus. Next base: position 5,663,768 of record ML685886.1, on the reverse strand, counting down.
TGTCATGTCTATTTAGATTATAAACTCTAGAGGCAAGAATTGTGTTATATATGTATATACAGTACCTAGCATACTGGGATCCTGATGGAGTCTCTTGGTACTGCTGGAATAATCAAAAAGGTATTTGCTTGTAAACCAAGGTGCTCTCACTTCAAAGGTTTTTTAATACTGATCCTCACAGTGAAAGCGCAATATAAATTCTTGTGAGATCACAATTATTTTTGGGACATCATAATCTATGGCAAAGCATTATGATTCCATTATGGGGATCAGCTAGAGGGAAATCTAGTCTTTGATGGGGAGAGATTTTATTTGAACACAAATATTTTCAACAAAAGCAAAAATACCACCAATAATGTAGGTAAAACATAATATGTTGCTCTTCACTTTAGGCACCTCCCACCCCACTCAAGTATAGTACCAGAAGTCTTCTATATATAAAATGTAACAAACATTTAAAAGGCTTAATACTCCGCTCTACTAACTTAATCTAACTTTTAAGTAAATTTATGGCTGTAACCACATTTACAGGATTAGCTGTGTAATGGTAAAACCAATAAATATTAAAATACAGAAGCACAAAAATATTAGTTAGATCTGTGCTTTGTGGTGCAATATTGTATGTAGATAATCCAATAACCTACCTGTACCTAATAGTTTTTTGACTGTTTCCTATGGATTTAAGTGTCAGCTGGTTTGGACGTTCTGTTGATGAAATTCTGAACATCATGTTAGTGCCCAAAGATTTCTATCAGGATCAGGTGTCTGTTATGTGCAGGGTTGTACCCTACAAAACTACTGACTAAGCATAGTATCTACGCCAAGGTGTTTCATATTTAGGTGCATTGTGTTGTTTTATTGTAAATAAGGAACCGCTACCAACGTCAATATGGGTTATGGGGAGAACATAAGATACCAGAATCTCACAGTAATAGGCATGATATTGCGAGCTGAGAACAAAAGAGAGAGGTTAAAATAGAACATGCTGCTTATTTTTTGTAACTACAGTAGAACTGCAGACTTGCGAGCTGACCAGTCAGCCACAAACCTGATTTGGATCTGGAAGTATGCAATCAGGCAGCATCAGAGACCACCCCCCACCCCCCCGAAAAGGGCAAATAGAATCCAGGTTTGGTGGGTAAAAGTTAAATTTTAAAAAAAAAAAAAGAGAGAGAGAAAGAAAGAAAGAAAGAAAGAAAGAAAGAAAGAAAAGAAAAAAAAGCAGCATTTTTCTTCTGGATAGTGAAGTTTCAAAGCTTTATTATTAAGTCAGCAGTCAGCTGTAAACTTTTGAAAGAACAACCATAACGTTTTGTTCAGAGTTAAACATTTCAGAGTTCCAAAGGAGTAGCCATGTTAGTCTAGTTCACTAAAACAAACAAGGAATCCTGTGATACTTATAAAGACACACAAATTTATTTATCAAACAACCTGTATTCCTTAGGAGTTCGTAACTCTGAGGTTCCACTGTATTTTAAAAGTACATGATGGAGTGTATAGTGAGCAAGTTTCATATAGCATCTCCAAATGCATTACAGAGCTAAAGAGAGGCCCTTCCCCCCACCCGATTGGAAGATTTTATGATGAGAAGCAACTTGATATTTTGTACAAAATACGAGAGAGGGCTGAAATACCATGGTGATAAGAGGCATTTAGAAATGCAATAAAAAGCAAGACCAAGGACAGAACAATTGAGGGGCTGACATTTAGCCCAGCCATACAGTGTCAAGGCTAAGGACAAGAATAAAATGATTCTCAAATACATATCTTTTTGAAAAATATATATCCATCTTCATTCCTCAGAATGTCATTGATGAAGATAGTTACAGACCTCAGGGTCTAAAATCCTATCCTTCCATGGTGCAATTGGGAATGTTGGACACCTCTGTCTCACATGCATGCTTTGGGTAGGGTTTTAGCTGTATAACCCCCACTAGATAGGATATTATTAAATTCACTTCAGTGAAATACACATTGGAGAGAAGGGGATGTCTCTGTCTCTGTCTTTGCTTAACTTAAAGGTTTGACTACAAAAAGGTTTTGTACAGGTTGGACTTGTATCTGTATTCTGTATGAAATAGTTATAGAGGTACAATCCCCTAGTTTGAGTGAATTTATACAAATATAAAGATTCCTTATCAGTGTAGGCCAGAATACTTAAGACATACAACTTTCATTTGTAGATAAGAACAACCCAGAAATCCCTCAAAGCCAGGGGCTTACAAGAATATTCTGATTCTTTTGTGAACCAGAATGTCATGTGAAGTCTTAAATGAAAACCAGGCTCACACTGGCCATTAATATTGTGACATGTATGACCAGGTACCATATAAGAAGTTGAGTATATATGCTGAAAATGTGTTTTAAAGTTTTTGTCAGAGTTGACAAACAGGTTTTCTCTCTGACAAAAGATGTTTGTTTCCCTCTCTGTCGGCATGCAAATTAAGCACTGTAAGCCAACACAGTGTTGACACATCTACATGTGAAATCAACAGGGAGATGTGAGATGAGCAGGAAAATAAATCAGAGAGGTTATTCTGTCAAACAAGCTGAGTAAAACCCATGAAATTTGGATATATACCAGTAAGTAAAAAGGAAAAAGATACCCCTTTATCATGCATCTGGGAAGTAAATGGGCTGTGTGTTTACATTCATGAAAACGGGCTGTCTGCCTACTTGAGTGGAAGATGTAGCAAAAGAGTTGGCTCAGATATAATTTTAAACAAGAGGTTAGCCTGTTAAGTTTAGACACTAGAAAGTGTAGTATGACTTTATTTTATATGTAACCCTTTTGTTTCCATTATCCTTATTCACTATCTTTTGAATCTTGTCCCTTTGATGATAAACTTAGCCTTGATTTCACTATAAATATAGCTAAATGCTGCGATATTAAGTTTAGGTGCTGATTCTGAGCTGAATCATCCAAACAGGTGTGTTCACTATTCCTTTGAGGACAGCAGACCTTTTCCTTTGATTGCTCAGTGGATTAAGACGGGGTGCAGGAAGAGTTTGTATAATGGGGATGCTTAGAGCCATTGAACCAAACTGTAAACCCTGTTTATGACAGAAACCATTTCAAGCCCTGGGGGTTAAGTAGCACCCCTAGTTCCAGCATCTATGGATTGGGGGGTGGACACTGCAGGCAATGTTTCAAAGGGGCTTAGGTTGTGGGTTGCACCTATTGCTAACCTGCAAGGCAAAGTAAGGGATGGTATAGCTCAAAGGAGACGATTGGGATAGCTAATAGGCTGGAGGCATTAGGGAGTTGATGCCCAGTTAAGTATGAACAAGTGTCTCTCTCATTGGAGGCTGGGTGAAAATGATGCGACTCTTATTTCTGGAGACCCTGAAGTCCATCATAATGAATCAGAGGATATCTTTATACTGCATAACTGTCCTCACATTAGTGGTTGCACTGAGTTAATGACTGCAATAACCCCCCCCCCAAAAAAGCACCCCTCCCCCAAATATTTAAGTTAGTAGAGAAATGATGTGTAGAGCAGGCCTGTGTGTATGTGCATCCAAGTGCAAACACACGTGTATGCATATCGTGAGTATCTCTCTAATAGTTGTCAGGGATTGCTACTTGATTTTACTGGACTGGTAGCTGCTATTTGTTACTCAACAAATCCAAGAATTCTAAGGGTCTTTAGCTCCCCTAATCATATTGGAGCAGCAGCCCCAGTGAAACCGAGGTTGAGATGAGCTCACTGTTTAGCAGCTGACTTTTCGAAGTCCTCTGAAGTCTATATGCACACACAGATTGTCTTAAATTCCTTCCCTTGTCAGGGTCAGGACAGGTTTAGTGATACAAATTTAGGATCATTTGACCAAGATACAGCCCAACCGTTTCTGAAAAAATACCCCACTTGCAAAATTTTCCCCATTCTTGTAACTTTTTTTAGCGCAGACCTGGGGAAAACACTGGGGGAGGAATCTCATGGAATTGGGTTGAGTGGATCCACCTAAGCTGAACCAGCATCTGGCTTTAAGACCTAGCATCAAAACCCAATAATTAGTGCTAATTCATTAATGTAACTTCCTTTTATTAAAAAAAAAAAAATCTTTGCAGAAAAAGTGTGTTTTGACCAAACATTATTGTGCCAACATTATTTACTATATTTTAGTTTGTTGACTAAATATATAACTATTCACAAAATATTAAAGAGAACCAGAAGTGCCAAGAGAGCCTTAAATCTCAAGCATACTTCTATTATGTTTTCTTCTAAATAGGTCAGGCCCCCCGGAAAGCAAGGACAAGAAAAGATTCCTGCTGATATACTCATGGGGAACAATGCTCCCATGTTGTTATGGAAACTATCAGTGATTTCATAGACTTAATTTGACCTGATTTTAAAATACTTATATGCTTGCAAAGTGACAAGGAAATAGTGGGATGTGTCACTGATGTGTAGTTCGAACTCTTCATATGTTTTTAATGTGAGTTGTACAGCAGAGCTTACTTTTATCTAGAGAGAAACAGGCATTAGTGTGTCAGAATTAGAGAAAGACCATGGCTGGCTTGCAGAAAAATCAGATATATGTAAAAGAGAAAAATAACAAAAACCTTTCAAACAAAATTTTAACTCAGTGCATCCAAGTTTCAAAATGTAGTTGTTTTAATTGTTTGCAGCACAGGATCAAGACACAACAGGCCATATCCTCAACTGAGATAAATAGACATAGCGTCATTGATTCCAATAGAGCTATGCCAAGTCAATTTACACCAGCTGCAGATCTGGCCTAGTCAATATGTTCAAAGAATAGTGGTGAATTGTCCTTTTTTAATGAAGGATCAATAAGACACTCCTGCTCCATTGGCTACTGCTTCTGATTTTTATGATCATCAAGAGTAAAAATCAAATGAAACAAAGGTTTGACTGTATCATTTCACTGCAGTCTCTTCCCTATCTTCGTTAAACTTGTATGTTTTCCTCCTTGGGAGCAAATTTAATTCAATAGTGTACAAACTGCCTTGAAGCTTTTTCTGAAAAACCACGTTAGCCTACTGTTTTTCTCTGTGTGGTATTGTAACTCTGTGCATTCTGGTGACATACTTCAATTCTAAAGTAGTTTCACCAGAGATAAGGAACAGCATAAAAATAGCTCTTCTTTTTATTTATTTTTTTATGCTATTTTTTCCCCCTTTGCAGCTTGGCTTCATTCTGGCATCCATCCTACTCCCCTGATCTCCATTTTCTTCAGACAAAATTCTCTCTTCAGACTGCCTGTGTTTTGTGCATTAATCTTATATTCTGGAGACCTGGGTTCAAATTTTGGTCATAAGATGAATAGAATTTAGAAGCAGGAAAGAAATACTGATTTGGACATTGAGTACATCCCTCGGCCGCTGCAGGATTGTTCACCATAACCTATTAAGTGGAAATGACATTGATGGGGTCATCAGACTTCTTAGTGGACATAAACTTTGAGGGATAGAAACCTTAGCCAAGCCTTTCAGAAATAGTGATTGTGAGTTTCCACCTGAGATGCTGTAGAGAGCCCTAGAGGGTGGGTTCGTGGTACTTTCTGAAAATAAGGCCTCTTTAAAATGCCTCAGGGTGAGAAGTTTCACTTTTGAAAATCTTGGCTCTGGTTATTGTTGAGTGTAAAGTTTTTTAAACCTACTTATAACGCCCAAGGCACATGTTCATCGTGCCATATAAATGCTATTTATCACATAATCTGACATAGTTGATGGAGAGGATCAGGGCCGAAACTGAGAGGTTACTGTAGTTTGTGCAGTATACATTGCCAAAGAATTCTGGAGAATGGTTTTTATTTTCAATCAAATGTAGGTGTAAAAATTAATAGAACTCTTTGATCAGGAGGCACTACAGCATCTAAAGACAGTGAATTCACTCAGAAGCCTTGTATTTTACCTTATGTTGAAATAACTCAAAGGAGGAAAGCTCCGGGGGAAACGCTGGAACTGGAGTTGACTGGAAACCTGGCAACACATTAGATCATGTTTACTAATTCATGGAGCCAGATTCAGAGACACGTACTCATTGAGCCCAATTTACCAAATCTAGCTCACTCTCCAAGCAGCATTTACTCCATAACTGCTCCCATTGATTTCAGTAAATACTGTTAAGCATGAGTAAGGATATCAATCTGGTATCTAGCAAAAGCTCATTATTTGGTGACTGATTGAGCTGCTAGTCTATTAATACATAATGCATTCTTTCAAAATTAGCTTGATTGAACACAGGTGTGTTTTAAGGGTGATTTCCCCCCCCCCCCCAATTCTCCCCCCTCAAGCGTATAAATTTACCTCAGATGCCTCCAAATGACTTCTGTTTTCTTGGAATTGTCTGCAGGCTATTCTATCTCTCCGGTGCTCTTTCCAGGCTTTTTCAATGGTTTTGGTTTTATAATTGCAAATGTTTAGTCAAACTCTTTGAGAGAGAGAGAGAGAGATTTCTCTCCTGGGACATCTGGGAAACACAAGTTCGATCTCAAATATCTCTTGCCTTCTGTTCTTGCTAACTGGCACGTAAGTGCGCCCTGCTGGGCTACACAAACGACATGACTCCCATTGTGACCAGCTGGACAAATCTAATAACAGACTCTCTCCTGCTGAAGCAATGGTTTCTTCCTCTGGGGAAGCGCGGGGAGGGTGCGGTGAAGGTGGGCTGGTTAGGAGAGGGTCATTTGCACCAATATTTATTAAGCCAGGAGCCAGGTGGCGGCTTTTAAAGCCACAGTCAAGTTCTCTCTTGTTTTGTACTTAAATTGTAAGCTCTTTTGGGCAAGGACCATCATATTTTTCTATGTTTGTCCAGCGCCTAAAACAGTGGGCTCCTGGTCCCTTGACTCCGCCGAGGCACTGTCGTAACACAAATAATGCGTGTGCAGAGTGGGTCTCTGTTAACCCAGTTACATGATAAATTGTGAGGGTCTAATTCGTCACTGTGATGTTATAGTTTTACATCACAGTAATGAAGTATTGGAAATTGCTTTGAGTTACACTAGTTCTGGGAATGCAATCACCGGACTCAGTTAGCCTCTGAATTCCTGTATCCAGTGTTGCTAGGGCAGACAGTTTTAAATGGAATAAAGCTCATCTTAGACAAAGTATGCAACCACAAGAATGTGATGCTTTTTAAGGCTTGATCCTTTACTCTTTTCTTAGACGAGACTCCCACTCATAAACAAGGAATAATACCCTGGCCTGGTGCAGAGGATGTGGGACATGTATTGTAATCCTCTTTCAAGAGAAGTATGGAATTCAAAAGTGAGCAAATCTTCTGCACAAAGTGCATACAAAACTGTGACCATTCACAAATATGCCTATACTTTTACATTTGTGTCTAAATTGCATTCAGCAATGCTGCTATGAAACAACTTCAATCTCCTGTGTCATTTTGGGTATTTGTCAATGAAAATACACAAGTTTTCAAGCAAGAACCGTAGACTTCCCTCTCTGAGCCATACACAGTGTGCCTTTATCCACGATCTTAGACACCCATGGATGTTCTAAAAGTGATAATATCAGAATGTGGCCCTGAGTCCCCATACTTTTTTTTTTTTTTTAATGACATGCAGATAAAGAAATTTTTCACTGGAAAAGCTTTTAAAGGAAAGTAAAAATCTCACTTTTATTGTTACTTATTTGCCCTGGGATGCTACAGTGATATTACCACAGACCAAATAATGTTGCTTATAACAATAAGTTGGAAGGTAGCTCATTCTAAATTAAGAAGTATAAACAGCCAAGTTTCTTCATGGAAATGTTGCCTATATGCAAATATTTCTGTACCCCTTACATAGGTAAACTTGGCATCAGACCACATAACCGTGGAACAGCCACCTTCCCATTGATTACTTTTCGTAACATTATTTGATTACATTTATGACACTTTTTTCCTCATTTTTAGGACCACATAGAGTAATGCTTTAATCTGTATGAGATTTTTTCCACTGGGTCAATAGGAGTTCCAGGTTTATAGCTCAACTTCAGTCCATTTAGTTCTCTCTCTTTTTTTTAATATGCGTATTTTTTTCTGCCATAAAATTAAATTGACCTTCTGTGATCAAACTCATTACCCAGAAAAAAACAAACAAACAAAGTAAGACATTTCCTGCAGACAATTGATGGCAAGCTCATTGTATAAAAGCTTGCTCTAAAAGATTTTTTTGATGGGGCGGGGCAAGATGAGAATGGAGTAATTTCCTCCTCCACCCTTGCTGTTGCTAAACTGTAATTTAATATTGTTAAGAAGGGGGGGAAATAGCAAGGTCTCAGTTTTCCTCAGGATATCATTTTGTGTGTTCAGTTAAAATTACAAGTCTCACCCCAAAGGTTTCAGAAATACGCTGGTTTTTTTAATGTGCTGTGTAATCAGTTCAATTAGATTAACACAAGCAGCACATGCTTCTCAAATTCAGAGCATTCACCTCCTTATTTGAACGTTTAGTGGAAATGTAATGCTTTAAGGAGCCACTCATAAAGCAACTTGTTAATTATTCCAAAAGCTAATGCTGAGTTTGATCTGGGTAAGTCTTCAAACTACCCAGGCCTTGTACACACTACAAAGTTATTGCGCGATAAAGCCCTTTAATGCGCAATAACAAACAGAGCGTACACACACAACTTACAGTTATTCCGCGTTAAGTCCCTTCTTTTTGCGCAAAATGTAAACCACCTAAACGAGCGTGGTTGCTGCTAACGCGGAATAGTTGTTGCGCGATTGCCAGTGTGTGTACGCTTATCGCGCAATGTGAATATAACGGAAATGGCCCACAATTCAAATTCCATCCCTTCTGCACTTCCGCCTGTACTCTATCGTCGTGACGTCATTTTTCCCGACCTCCTCCTCTGTCCCGCGAATTTTTGAATTCACCACTCTCCCTTCTGCCTCGCTGTTCGGTGCTGCTGCCTCTGTGTGCTTCGCTCGCAATGTCGTCGCGCCGCAGCAAACGAGCTCCAGCCTGGACAGCAGCAGAGGTGATGGACTTGATCGGCATCTGGGGAGAGTCCGCCGTGCAGTCACAGTTACGTGGCAGCCGGAGGAATTTTGACATTTTCGGTCAAATATCCAAAGCCATGACCGAAAAGGGGTACGAGCGAGACACCCTGCAGTGCCGGGCAAAGGTGAAGGAGCTGCGGATAACATTTCACAGAGCCAGAGAGGCTAACCGGCGCTCTGGCTCCGCGCCAGCAACGTGCAAGTACTATAAGGAGCTGGAGGCGATCCTGGGCGGCGATCCCACAACCACCCCGAACTGCACGGTAGACACCTCGGAGACTGCACCCCAAACAGAGAAGGAAGCAGAAGGCGACGAGGCAATTGTGGACGAGGAATCAGAAGAAGAAGACTACGAGGACGGAGAGAACGGAGCCACTGACCCGGGGAGCCAGGAGTTATTTTCCACCCAGCCAGAAACAAGCTCCACTGATTCCTTCTCCACGCCTACCCAGGAATCATCAGAAGGCAGCTCTGGTAAGTCCCGTTCGCAATGTCCTCTATTCTAGGTGCTACAGCTCAGCGTAGACATGGTTTTTTTGCAAGGGGTTTTTGTTTTCGGTGTCCTCAGTTCTGTTCCTTACAGAACTGTAAAGGTGTTACTAGCATTACTTAAAAAGGTCATCGATGTATGCCTCGATTTCCAAGTAGTCGTTCCCTTTCAACTCACTGAACGCGTCATCCAAATATTTCCAGAGTCTTCTCTTGAGATTACATGGTAGAGCATTCCTTTGCACTCCACCATTCAGGGACACTCTTCCTTTCAGACTCGCAAGCACTCCTGCGGGCAACATTGCTGCGCACAGTCCTGCAGCGTAAGGTCCCGGCTTGAAGTCGGCAACATGAAGGAGATGCATTCTCGCTTGCAGAGGCACTCTAAGCAGTGTGAGATCTGCCTCTATTTCAGCCATCTCGGGCACGGGATCAGAACTTGGTGTGGCAATAGTCAACTCTCCGTTGTACTAGCTCTGCAACCCGTACCAAGCTTTGGGAAATCTGTTACCGCCCCCCCATAGGTCCCCTCTTGTGTATTGAAGGAATGTGTGGGGAGAACAACATCATTTGCTCCTGACCGTGGCGAGAACAATAGCGGCATTCTACATTTTTCATATCTGAACAGGAATGACCTTCGGTGGACAGTCTACAGCTGCAGCTGAGCGTCTGAGGAGGATAAGGCGGAGGCCTCGCAGGAGCAAGGAAGACGTCTTCCAGGAGCTCATGCAGTTCCATGAGGCTTCTGCGAGGGAGACAAGGCAATGGAGGAGGCAGTGCAGGCAGGACAGGAGACAGAGCAGTGCGAGGAGAGAGCAGCAGAAGGATGCCCTGATAGGCATCATGCAGGAGCAGACCAACCTCCTCAAGACCATGGTCGGTCTGCTACAGGCTCGCACCCCCCATCATCAGCCTCATATGCCTTTCAGTGCATCCACGCCACATTCCTCCCCCAGACAGTTTTTAGACCACCATGGACATCCATGGTGTAACCCTAACAGAACCCCTCCCCCAACATATGTAGTTGAGTCCCGCACCTACACCCACCTTTAGTCCCTACTCCCCTCAAACCCGAGTTTTGATCAATGTTAATTAAATAAAGTTGAATCCTTGTTAAACTTAATCAGACTTTCTTTATTTGTTTCATTAATTTAACATTAACGGTTTTTGATTCAATGAATGTTTACAGGGGAAAAACACAAAATTTCTAAAGCTTAATTTTTAACAGTTGAAACATATAGGAAATGGTTAGTAACTATATTCAAAGGTACAATTTTAACCAACAGTACTAAAATGGGTTTTTAACGCATCCCTTATGCGAACTGCCCTTAGCTGCGCCCCCCGGATACCCCTCGTGTCTGGTTGCTGGTAGGCATTTTCCAGACGTTGTGCCTCAGTGGTCCAAGAGTTCCTGAATCTCTCCCCCCGGCTTTCACATATATTGTGAAGAACACAGCAAGCCGAAATAACTAATGGGATCCTGTCCTCGTGGAGATCTAGCCTGCCATACAGCGCTCTCCAGCGCGCTTTTAAACGGCCAAAGGCACACTCCACAACCATTCTGCATCTACTTAACCGGTAATTGAAACGCTCCTTGTCAGGATCCAACTTCCCGGTGTACGGCTTCATGAGCCATGGCATCAGTGGGTAGGCGGGGTCCCCAAGTATCACCACTGGCATCTCTACACCGCCCACAATTATTTTCTCGTCTGGAAAAAATGTGCCAGCATGTAGCCTTCTGAATAGTCCAGAGTTTCTAAAGATGCGTGCATCGTGCACCTTTCCAGACCAGCCAGCATTAATGTCCATAAAGCGACCACGGTGGTCCACCAGTGCCTGTAGAACCATCGAAAAGTATCCTTTCCTGTTGATGTATTCAGAGGCAAGGTGGTCGGGAGCGAGAATAGGGATGTGAGTCCCATCTATTGCACCCCCACAGTTCGGGAAGCCCAACTCATTAAATCCTGCGATGATCTCCCTCACGTTTCCCGGGGTCACCATCCTCCTGAGCAGAATACGGTTGATGGCTCTGCATACTTGTGACAGTGCCACTCCAACGGTCGAGCGTCCAACCCCAAACTGGTTTGCGACCGAGCGGTAGCAGTCTGGAGTCGCCAGTTTCCAAAGTGCGATAGCCACACGCTTCTCCACGGTCATGGCGGGTCTCATCCTCGTGTCCTTGCATCGAAGGGCAGGGGCAAGCTCCTGGCATAGCTCCATAAATGTGGCTTTCCGCATTCTAAAGTTCTGTTGCCACTGATCATCATCCCACAGCTGAAGGACGATTCGTTCCCACCAGTCTGTGCTCGTCTGCCGGGACCAAACACGGCGGTTCAGGCTGTGTTGCTGGTCCGCGAAACTGATCAGAATGTCCGTTTGGTTTTCAATGCTGTCATCATCCGAGACCGAGTCATCCGTGTCATGCTCCGAATCATAGCCAAAGGCAAACCGCAACAGAATCTGGGCTGTGTTCACAATGCTGAAGGCAGCATTCAAGATCACAGCTGAATCCATGTCGATTCTGAAAAGGCAGTGCCGAGAAGAAGGTTGCTTCAATTTGAAATTCGCGCTCGTTGCTATTGGCAACCGCTGGGTAGCGTCAGTAGCGGAATGCACCACGGGAGATGATACTGGGGACTCTGGGATACGTACCCACAATCCCCTTCGCTTTCCTGGAGGACTGCGCTCAGAAGGGGGGGGGCTTTGTTCCGTTAGAGCAAGCATAGTGTGTACGCGATCTCGCGCAACAACAGCCACGGGAGAATTAATGCGGAAGAGGATTATTGCGCGTTAAAAATGGTAGTGTGTACATAGCCCCAGTAATGATGCTCACGTTTGCTCTCTAGCAGTACAAATAAAACCTGGTATTTTGTTTTTAGCAATGATTTTTATTTTTGTCTTTTTATTAAAGACCTTTAGGCAGAGAAAACAGCTTTGGCTCCTCACATCTAATAGCAGGAATTAATCACTGATTCAATTCAACTTCCACTGACTCAATAGAAAGGCTGCCATTAACTTCAGTGGGAGATGGATCAGTCCCTATCTTTGTTTTTATTAGGCAAGATGTCTACAGACCGGTTTCAGACCTGCCTCTTTCATAAATACTTAAGTTTTTATGTTTGAAATGGATACTGCACACCAAAGTCTGGATCTTACAAAGACTTGTGCCTATGCTAAACAATATACCGTATTTCCCCAACGATAAGCCGCCCCACATTATAGGCCGCCCCATTCTATAAGCCGCAGAAAATGCTCATTTATGTTTTAAAACTCTAAGATAAGCCGCCCCATGTTATTAGCCGCGGTGTTACTGAATTTACCAATCTGAAGTAAAAGCATCTAATTTGGCACGCCCCTGGAGGCCTTTGCATGTTTTTAGATAGGCCGCCCCATTTAAGCAAGCCGCACCCAATATGCAGGTTTGTAAAATTGATGTATAAGCCACGGCCTATCGTTGGGGAAATACGGTACATTGTGCATAGGCTTTCAGGCTCCATCTTCCTACCTTATGCACTGTTTTCTTGGCTTCTGATGGGACATCCCATATGCACAAGTTGCTCCATGATTGCGGCCCAAGTATCTAGTTCCGCTGTTTCTTGCTCAATTAAATTTTTGGAAACTTGTATTCCCGATGTCATTGAACAGCTTCCTGCTATTGTTCAAATGAAAAACCCAGCGGAAGTATAGATGACCCTTAGTATTACATTAGCACCCAGGTTTCCCCAGACAAAACCCAGGCTGTAGTGTGCTCAGCACTGTACAAAGGTATAATAAGAGACGCACTTTGCCCAAAAGAATCCTACAGTCTCAATAAACAAGCTAGACAACGGGTGGAAAGGGAAAGATAGGCACAGATACTTGAGTAGAATTCCTGTTTAATATATTTTACATCATTATGATTTTGTAGATGACGATAAATTTTACAATTGTATTTCTTCTAGGTTTATATTTGGAGTCTGCATTCTGGTGTATTTCTTTGTCATCTGATTTGGTTTATTCTCCAAACACCTCAATGTTTGTCTTGATTATAATTATAGGACTAGCTGTAGTAGAAAGGGTAATGAGAAGAAAAAAGTTAATGAAAACAGCCAGGCAGGAAATCCTTCAGATAGTCTTTTAATTTCAGTCAGTTGTCTTTGATCCATTTTTACAGCCTCTGGACATATCAAAACGATCAATCTTTTAGTTACAAGCATGTACCTTTTAGGATATATCATTACTGCTGTATAACAGTGCTTCCAGCTTTCCATGTTGCTGAAATCACTTACTTCCTTGCTTTTAAGTGGAGCAAATAGTAGCAGTTTTCACAGATGGAGAATTAATTGTATGTCTGGGCTTTAGTTCTTCCATTCTAAAATCGGGATGGAGGGGAAACCAAGCTGAGGAAATGTGCAAGGAAATGCTTGCACAGCCTGAGAGTGAAAAGGCAGGAAGGAGTTGTTTTGTATTTTTAATGACCAATCTGACATGTAACCTCATTTGCATGGGTGGGGGAATGGACAGAGTGCAGCTCTTCATAGCTGTACTGAAGCATGAGGCAAAAATGGTCGTTATACTTACTGGGCCTGGACTTCACATCGCTGATACCAAAGGATGTGAGGATGATCTAAAAGTGCTTCATGGACCTGATCCAAAGCCGTCTGGAGTCAATGGAAAGACTTACAGACGTCAGTGGGCTTTGGGTGAGGCATCATGCAAGCAGTTAATCAGAATGGAACTCGAGTTCGTTGCTTTACACTATTATCACAGAACAGTAGCAGGATTAAGTTTATCTGGAGATGATTTTCAAACTTGTGGGTAGATAAGTGATGCATGGACTGAATAGCAGGGATTTAAGAAGATCTTTAACTTAGTACAGGGAAGTGATCTTGAAACACATTTAAATAGTATCTGATTCCAAAGGGGTAGCCATGTTAGTCTAGGTCAGCAAAACGAACAAGGAGTCCTGTGGCACTTTTAAAGACTAACAAATTTATTTATTGCATGAGCTTTTGTGGGAGAAATCCCACTTCATCAGATGCTTTGAATATAGTATCCGGTAACACTTGATAGACAGCAGAGTGCTGGACTGCAGACATTTTAAAAGAATTGGTGTATTAGGGAAATGGTTCATGATGTATTTGTGTATAATTTATGGAATGTAGATTGTATCTCTTCAAATCAATAGATGTCTTGCCCTTCTAACAGATTTTATTCTAAAATTTGTTTCTTGTGATTGCTAAGTCTAACTACACTGAAGTTTACACTAGGATTTTTACAGATGGTTCCAATTCAGGAACATTTTGCGTAAGAACACAGGATCCTACTGGATCAGAACCGAGGTCCATTGAGTTCAGTATCTCTGACTGTGGTGTAACATTTATTCAGGACATTTGACAAACAAAACTGCAGCATTTTGTAGGCTTTTATAGATTCCTGGGTTTAGTATCCATTTACATTTATTTTTTGTTTAAAGTGCATTTCATATCAAAAATGAATTTTCTGTGCATTGCATAATGATCAGTATCTGTGATATCCTTACAGTTAAAGACTCCTATAGCCCCGTCTTACTAGGTAATAGATACAATCAAGAGTCTATGGGTAAAGCCCATTCTAGCAAATGAGTCTTTTTATTGACTAATGGGATTTAGATCAAGCTTTCTGTGCAGAAAAAATATGTTGTCCATTTTGTTGGCCTCCACTGAAAGCCTAACATTCATGATCTAAAATCTGAACCTAAAATTGGATTTAATTCCTTACAGAGAGGCTGCTGGTTCTAAAATCCCATATGAGATAATTATTGCTTTCCAAATCCCTGGCAGCCTAGATCAGTGGTTTTCAATCTATGGGTCACAACGCAGTACTGGGTCACGATGCCTCCTGCTTCCACCACTGAAAGACTGGAATGCATTGCTCAAAAACAGGTCGCAGGCATAAATGTTTTTTTTTTTAAACTGGGTCCTAGGAAAATAATTTTGAAAACCACTGGCCTAGATCAGAGAGGGGGAATGGATCAAGAGCTGTGCCAGTGACAGCAACAATGTCAGGAGGAGGCATTGTGCAATGTCTTCCTATAGTCAGTGAATGTTACGGCTCTTAGTGTTCTTAATGAACTAGAATTACCTACTGGAAAACTGGTTACATTCCCATATGGTGCGGAATGGAGACAGTAGCGAATATGAAACAGATTTCAGGAAAAAAATCTAAAGGGGTGACTTTTGCTTGTACAAACAATGAAAAATACATGTGACAGCATTTCACAGAAGTGATTACACAAAATCTTTAGCTAGGTTCTTTGAATATTAACCTAATACTGAATACGCAGTAAGTAATGAGAATGATGTTGTACGTTCAGATTTTATTGTAACTTCACTTTAATAAATTTAAAAAAAAAAATCCTGAAGTTCAGCTGTGAGTGGCACGGATGTAAATCTGAAAGGTTAGAAAAGGATCCTGGTGTATGTAGCTAGAAGAATTGGCATGTTCCTGGAATATTGGTTTGAAGGGCCAGTCCTTGGAGTTCTTAATCTTAACAGTTCCAGGTTAGTGAGGGTTGAATCGGATCTGGGATTTTTCCCACCAAATCTTATATTCACTCTGTATTAGATTGTGTTAGCCTCTCTTCCATTTATCATTCACAGAGAGAGAAATTGTAAATGTATTTAATCTGACTGGTGTGAGGCCCCCCCACTGAATTAGTGTCTTAAAATTTTCTTTATTTGTCCTACAAACTGCGGTTGCTGATCCTGTTTTCTATGTCAAATCTCATTCCTCTGGGTATTTTAATGTATCTTTCCAGGTCCTTTCCCCCCAGTGGAGAAGACGTAGATGGAATTTTTTTTTCCTGTTAGGAAATTTGTCTGCAAAATACGGTTTCTTCAATACTCTTTTCAGCTTTGAATATACAAATTAATATTTTGATACAATTTGCTCAGTAACTTTCTAACAATCCCTAGGGTCAGCCTCAAATTGTGTGACCTTGGCAAGCCACCTAACCTCCTGTTCTCTGAACCAAACCAGCTGGGAAACCCTTTGAGATTAGAACCTCATTGAAATTCAGATGCTGCATTTCGGTTGGGTTTTTCTGTATAATAGAAGGGGGAAATGACCATAAGAAGAACATTAACCAAATAGTTCAACAATTTGTGCAAGTTTTATAGAGACTTATCAGAGTTGCTGTAACAGAAGCCAGTTATTTTAAGATGTGCTTTGTAGCACTTGTTTCTTGAGCTGTCTTCAGTCTAATTGTGCCTCCTTCTGTCATCTCTGAGTTTTTAGCTCTGCATGTGCTCTAATGACTAATATTTAATTCTCAGGGTTGAATCATACAGCTACCTTGTCATTTGTGTTCCTCTCTATCAACATCTCTCATCCAAATAAATCCACTAATCTAAAATAAGGCAAGTGATGGTTGAACTGCAGTCGAGAAAGAATTTACACAAAACATGAATGAATTTCACACATCCATGATGATTTGGAATACCTATAAAATGCAGTGGAATGAAGTAGTGCTGGAGTCTAAAGAATCTTATCACAGCTCAGTGCATATCAAAAATAATATAGTAGCAGCTACAGTATGCATGATTACAATGATTAAACTCAGCTTTTCACTAATATACAGTCCTGGGAAAGACCAGTGCCTACTACAAATGACCACATACACTCTGTAAAACCATCAGTGGGTTAACGTGTTTCACTCACGGTACAAGACTTTAAATGTGCCTACTGCAAACATTACTAAATCATGTCTGTTCCTGCTCCAATGCTACTTTTTCACAGGATTATAGTCCTCAGAAAGGAAGAAACTAGACCGTTCCTTGAAATATGGCTCTGCTGGGAAAAGGTAGTCTGTGAATAGAGCAAAGTGGAGGTTGCATGTCTGCCTCCTAATGAATCTAGATAAAATTTGATCAGTTTGCAAGTAAAGAATGATTCCTGTTTCATCCTGCCTAACTGTTTAGCTTTCTCTGAGGTTGGACGGGTGGGCAGGGTTCTTTTCCTTGTTTATCGCCAGTAATAAAGATTCCTTCACTTACGTCTATGAAACCCCCACTGACATTTAGCCTGGCAGTTTGAACTTAATGAACAGTGCTGGAAGTGAGGCTTGAGACAGAATAGAATTCACTTAACAGTCCCATAACTTTGTTGGTTCTGCTGTGCTAAGAGAAGTTGGGTGGGACTTTTGCCATTGAAGTCAGCAGATAGGGTGTGAGGAGTTGTACATGTCGGTATCCTGCTTCATGTCGGACTGCAATAAAAAAATTCGAGGTAGATGTTTAGGGCTAAAGACACTAATACAGTGGAAAAAATAGGAACGTGAGTGATCAATATCATATGCTTTCCACTAAAGATGTGGGTGCTCTTCTGCACAGTAGGGTTTTCCACGGGATTTCAGGGTGTATGAGCAGGGGTAGGAGAGGTTGAGCTGGCATTCTGGGCAGCGAGCTGGACACTGAAGTTGGGGGTTCCTGCTCACTGCAACATTGACTTTATTCTTTGTACCTAAAACTTTTGGGAAAGAAACTTTTGCCCAGGTATAAGGAAGAAGACAGATATGACTAAGGTTGCAGCAGAGCCATGAGATGGAGGAGATGGGAAAGAAACAGCATGAAATCTAGCATAACCTGTAGAATCCTTATGATCAGCTGTGGATCCTAAGAGCGTTTGCTTCCTAGCCAAATAAAAGATTTGGTGTGCCATCCCTTCCTGATTTTTGCTTCTTCCTTCTCCACCTCACCCACTAAACCACTCAGTCCATCTCCCATTTCTTCTTCCAGAAGTGTCCTATTTCTGCTTTCTTTGGGGCTGTTGTCCCTCGTTCTCAACTATGTCCCAGAGTCATTGGCACCATCTACAGCGGTGCCTAAAAGGCAGCACCATGGCAGCTGACTAGCACAAAAGATCCTGGGACTTATTTAGAGCATCGAGCATGCTTCTTGCAGATGGCTGAGCAGAAATGAGGGCCGCACTTTGCAGGAGCGCATTGGATGGACTGAAACTCCACATCTGAAGAGGAGACATTTGGGGGGGGGTGTCTCAGTGCTTTTTTAATGGTTTCCCTTAAATGTGGTGCCCAACGGGACCTTCTACTCTGTTTAGATCTAAAGCCACCCCAGCAACGCAGTGAAAGATATGGCTGAATTAAAGACAAACATGGCTTTGAGTAGGACTTGGAAATGTAAATGAGACGTTGTGGGAAAGCGGCAGTGCCTGGAGCCAACTCAAAGCAAGACACAGTGCTGCCAGAGTTTCTGAGCCAATGCTAGCAAGAATGCTGTGTGGTGAACTCTCTCCTCCCGTTCCCAACATCTCTTTCCAGGAAAGGAAATGGCTTGGGGTTTTTTGTTTCCTCTTCGTAAAGCTAGATGGTGGGTTTTGAGCTATGGCCCATGTTTAGACTGGAGGAAGGGGAGCAGGAACCATGCTGCAGTGCGAGTTGCTTGCATTTCTAACTGATACAGCCAGAGTTCTCCCTGTGGCAGAACATCTGGTGGAGCAGGCTAGGTGCCTTCTGCTTCTTGTCAGGCCCTCTTTGTTGCAGTGGACTATTGGTGCTAGCTGGAAGCAATGCTAATGCTCCTCACCAAAGTCTGAACCTACATTCTGCATGCCAGTTCTTGCTACTTTCCCAGCACTACTTTCCTCCACACACATAGGGTAAGATATTAAAAACAGTTTTACTCTCATGCAACTTCTAAAATGTTTTCTCTCTGTCTCTGGAATACTAACTGCACACTGTAGTTACATTTTAAATGCCAAATCCTGACCTCAGTTAAAAATGTTAAGGAATTTTCCAGGTAGAATGGTCCCAGGGAGTATCCTGATGAGCCATTGAGGACATAAAGAATACAACCATTGTATCCTTAATGGCTCATCAGTTTACTCCCTGGGATCATATCACCTGGCAAATTCCTAAACATTAAGGAGACAATGGTTGTTCACACCCTCCCCTCTAAGACATTTGTCCAGAATGACAGAAGTTAAAGTATGGATATAACATCAAATTCTGAACTTCTAATCGAAATACAATTCCTAGACATAAATTATATAATCATTCCCAGCAAATTACTACCTTTCTATTGATACCAAACATGACATAGTTCCTATGGATTATAGCATTTATGAGATATCCATAGAAAATAATATCATAAATGCTTCCCTAAATCCAGACAGTGTCATACTGTGCCCACAGGCCCTGCCCTTTGGGGGCATGCCAGGCTCCCCCTGTGCCCCCCCCCAGCAGAGCGGGCATTGGTGTAGTCCTGGGGCTACCCCAGGGGTACACTGGCTTAATTCGACTTTAAAAAGTTGAATTAAGCCTTAGGTCGAGTAGAAAGGTGGTTTAATAAAGTCGACTTAATTTTCCTTAAGTCGACTTTAGTTTCCTTAAGTCGACTTAAGCCAAGCTTAAGTCGACTTAATTTACCAGTGTAGACGCAGCCTGAGATACAGTGAATGGGGAGAGTCTTGGCACTCAAGGTCCAGTGTTGACCTTTCAATTTTTAGCCCAGCAGGGTCAACTCAGCTGACCGGGGTTCTGAGACTTGGTGCTGTGGGGTTTTTTTATTGCAGTTTAGATATAATCCAAGAGGCTCAGGTCTCGCTCTGGGTTATAGTGGGCTAAACTCAAAATAACTTCATTGACTTCAGTGGACTTACTTCAGTTTACCCTGGTGTAACTGAGAGCAGCATTTGTCCTGAAGTCTCTTGCAATTCACTTTATTATGTTTGTCTTATTTTCTTCCTCGAGATTATTATCATAAATGTCACTGGAACCAACAGCATTGCACAAGTAACAAGAACATAACAAGTTAGGGATCCGCATTGTCCCCAGTTCCCCCATCTTACTTTGTATCTTTCTGATAAACCACTCAACCTGCCCAGCCTGATGCTTAGTAGGTGGGGTTGATCGTTGATGAGCTTGTATGGAGAGTTATGAGACAGGGTCTTAGGGGTTTTTAAGGTGCTTTTTGTTTTGGTTAGCGCTCTGAACAAATTCACTCTTCCTTGATGACCATAGCTGAAGCAAGGGGGAATCTAGAGACCCCAAACCTCGTTCCTGCAATTGGATCTGCACAGAGACCCATAGAGGGTCCTGTTAACTTCAATACAGAGGGCCTGGACCAGCAAATGCAATGGTAGGATCAGCTGACTTACCAGTCATGGTGTGCCACAGCTGACTTCCCAAACAGGATTGTTTACAAGGAAGCATATCTACTTGCTCATTTCATTGCCTCGAGGGCTTGCAGCAGGATACTGAAGTGTGCAATACAGGATTGGTAACGAACATTCAGATTAGTATTGGAAATTTCAGAATACAATTCCTGAGGAATTACCATTATTATTTATTATGGTAGCAGATAGAGGCTCTAATTCAGATCGGTACCCCATTACATTTGTACAGGCCCTACAGCATAGGAAGAGACATTTCTCACCCTGAAGAGTTGACGG
>ML685886.1:5518102-5637874 GCA_007922175.1 Pelusios castaneus | reverse complement strand
CCCCTAGCTCAGCCCTGGGGCTTCGGGTGGCGGCAGGGGCTCCCGCCGCCACCCAAAGCCCCGGGGCTGAGCTAGGGGGCTGGCTGTGGGCACTTTGCGATATAACCAGCACGTGTGTACACACCAAAGCGCTACATTTATAGCGCTTTCCTTGTCCCGCAGTAGCTTATTGCGGGACAAGTTTGTCCTGTGTACATAGCCTTAGTCTTCAGGGCTCTTTGTACTTTTTCTGATGGAAAGCCCATGTAAGCATCTGCTATTTTACAGAAGCAATGTGTATTTGGTGGTTTCTGCTGCTCTTGGACTGTATTGAAGCACAGCAGTGGGACCAAGGGGGAGCACAGCTTCCAGAGCTTGGATTGGCCAGCTCTTGTAATCTTAATGAGCTGATATTAGTTTTAGGTGGAGTCCACGTCTTCTATTCCAGAATCTAAGCTCTCCTTTTATACAACAATAAATCTAGCTCTGCCTCTTATGCCTGTGTTGATAACCTTTCAGTTGTGGGTTGAGCATAAACCTGTGCTGTGATGTCTGCTAGCATTTGCAGACAGCCGGTAATAGTTCAGACGTGCTCATTCCTATTCTGTCCCCAGACAGCCCTCCGTGTGTGTGTGTGGCTCTGGCTGCACTCCACACCATGGCAGTGGAGTGCAAGGTATGTGTAGCTCCATGCCACAGTGAAAGGCAGAACCTTTCCCTGCTGCATCCCCCTGCCAGAGTCCCTCCACGCTGGTGGAGTCTTTCCCAGAGCAGTGAAAGGCTCCGGCAGCAGGAAGCTACACTGTTAAATAGCCATGTAGACATTTAAGGCACGGCTTGGGCATCTAGAGATCTGTAGAGGGCATCTACCCGACAGCTTCTGTGGCATTGGTATTCTACTCAGCTAAGCAGTGCCTTGCCATCTCTACTGCTGTTCATACCCACCCAGGGTATACACACCACCACCAGGAATGTGCCATGTTGACTTATCCTGTGTGGTCAGTCCAGGCTGACTTTGAAAAGCTGGGTTTAGCAGCATGAAAGGGGGTGCAGGTGAGGACTCCAAAACTCTTGTGCCTGTAGTAGACCTATATGTATACTCCTGTAGCTGGGGCCATGTACGCTTACGTGGGACAGGTAAGATGCCTCTAAAAGAGTGACTGAGCAATAAGAAAGAGTCTGGAAGCATCAAAATGATCATGGAAAGCCAGAGGCTTGGAGTCAGAAATGGAAACCAGGGCTAGATCTTGGAGGTATTTTCAAAACAAACTCAACTCAGACTCAATGGTTTTTTTTTTTTCCATTTCTAATCTCAGCACAGATCTTTCTGCTCTTTAGTGTTTGCAAGATCAAAAACATGCAGGAACAGTTGGGTTTTAAGGGTCAATAGAACAATAGCTCTTCTAGACTAAAATAGTTTGGATAGCCATGATGTCATCCTAGAGAGTCCTGTTAAAGGGCTCCACTAAGGCCAACATTTTCAGATGGAACAAGTGCAGCATATGCAATAGAGATCTGCGTATTAAGAGACGTGAATTTTGCTTCAAAGCAGGGTTTTTGGCATCCTAGGTGAACTGATTGTTGGTGCCCCTCCCCTACATGTTATAAGAGATAACATATTAATATATATATTTTTAAATAGAGAAAAAAATTCACTTCCATCTAATTTGGTGCTCTTTAAAGCCTGGCACCCTAGGCGACCACCTAGTTCACCTGTATGATTGGGTCAGCCCTACCTTAAGACTTTATGATTGTTTCATGAGATTAAACAAACTTCCATGGTTCCTTCTCAATACCATTTTCTCCTTAAATCCTGGTGGGTAACTTTGTTAAAGTACACACAGTCACATTGTGTTGTGAACGGCTGTCAAGGTGTCCTATCAGCAAAACTGTTAGCATGTATATGTTCCTTTGCTCTGTGAAATGCGAGACTCAAGGGGTAGAGACATGACTATGTTCTCAAACGTTGTTTGAAGCAGACACACTCAGAAATTATTTTGAAGCATCATTGTGAATAATCCGACATATTTGTGGCTGACTTAGAACAACACTTCCTCATGTCTCATCCCAAAGCACTTCTACTTTACTTACGCTATATTGATGCCCTTACGGTAAAGATGCTCTTGAAGATTTCCACAGAGACTCCAACAGTTTGCACTCCACAGTCAAACTTAGCCTGGAACACTCCACACAGGAGATCCACTTTCTGAACACTACAGTGCAAATTAGAGATGGACACATAAACACCACCCTATACCAAAAACCTATTGATCACTATAGTTACCTACATCCCTCAAGCTTTCATCCAAGACACACCACTCGATCAAGCCCTAAGATATAACCGCATTTGCTCTGATCCTTTGGATAAATACAGACACCTTCAGGATCTCTATCATGCATTCTTAAAACTACACTACCCACCCGCAGAAGTGAAGAAACAGATTGACAGAGCCAGATGGATACCCAGAAGTCGTCTACTACAGAAGAAGCCCAAGAAAAAAACAGAACGCCACTGGTTATTACCTACAGCGCCCAAGTCAGACCTCTGCAGCACATCATCAAGGATCTACAACCTATTTCTACACAATGATCCCTCACTCTCTCAAGCCTTGGGAGACAGACCTCTCCTTGCTTACAGACAGCACCCCAACCTTAAACAGATACTCACCAGCAACTACAGATAAACAACAGAAACATTAAAGCAGCAGCATATCCCTGCAACAGACCATGTTGCCAGCTTTGCCCCCATAGCTACACAAAAGACACCATCACAGGACCTAATCAAGCCAGTTATTCTCCATCAATGGGTCATTCACCTGCTCATCCACCAATGTGATTTATGCCATCATGTGCTGGAAATGCCCCCCTGCCTTATATAATGGAAAAACAGAACAGCCTCTACGCAAAAGAATAAATGGATGCAAATCTGACATCAGAAATCACAACATTCAAAAACCAATAGGGGAACACTTCAATCTCCCTGCTCACTCCATTGATGACCTGCTAATAGTTGTGTTCAAACAAATGGATAACAAATCTCAGCTTCAAAGAGAAACTGCAGAATTGGAATGTATATGTAAATTCAACTCTGTTGCCTCAGGGTTAAACAGGGGCTACAGATTTTTTTTTCTCATTACAACAGGTGATTTGACCTCAACGTGCTCTATATGCTGTTCCCCAGTTTGATCCCAATATCTATTTTGATTTGCTGTTACAGGCTGACTTGATCCTGTGTCATACATTTCCCTGCATATAATTTCCCCCCACTCTGTAAGTTCCCCATCTTCAAAGCATCTGATGCAGTGGGATTTTCCCCCAGGAAAGCTGATGCGATAAATAAATTTGTTAGTCTTTAAAAGTACCAAAGGATTCCTTGTTTGTTTTGCCAACATTTAGGAAACTGAGCAAGCAAAGGTGTTGTGCTGTTTGGCTTCCCAAAAGATATTCTTACAGCCTGTTACATCTCTGGAGTATTTTAAACTTGGAGGGTGCTCTGTTTAGATTGTTTTTGTTTCATATTTAGTTACAGTGTGATAGGCCAGTTGGCCGTTACTACTGTGTGCATGCTTTTAAACTTCCTCTGAGGCATTTCTCAGTCCTAAAGTGCAGGCTATGAGGTAGAATGGTGATGCTACTGTTTGCTTCCATTTAATTAGTCAATAATTGTCATCCAAATAAACCCTGGCTTTAGGAGCAAGCAAAGATGAAAGATACAAAGGACTCAAACATGAAACAGGAACTTTTAAAATAAGCACACTTTCCTTTTCTGCACAGCAGCAATGACTTCTCCATCAGTTCGCAAACCCAGCTGGTTAGCATTTGACCATATAATATTGATTCCTCTTATTAATTCAGAAGTTAGTCTTTTAAAAGTGGCTGGAGTGGGGAGAAACACCTCTACATCATCCTGTGGACTTCTGAAGCCACTGATATAGGGCTTAAATTGTGCCTAAGATCTTGTGCGTATTCTCTCCAGCTGGATAGCATCACCCTTTAAGGCTTTGGACCAAATTTTGCCCTTCAATAAGTGTACAGAACCCCCAGTAACTTCAATGAGAACTGTGCATATGTGTTTTTAAAGCTTTCTATATCAGGGTAGACAAAATTTGCTCACAGCTAGGTGCCAGCAATTTTACTTTTTTGGTTGCCAGAGGGTGCTCCTGCATTACATTTCTGCAGTGGAGCTAGGCGACAGGCTACTAAAACTTGTCGCCATGATGACCAGAAACATTGATTTGTTGATGCCTGTAATATAGGGCCAATTCCAAAGCCTGTTGAAGTCAATGGATTGGCTTCTGTTGACTTTGAATTAGATCTTTAATGGGTCCTTCTACATATGAAGGTTTTCTCAAATGTACAGTGTACTTAAATCACGTGTCTTGTAGAAGAGAGATTCTCTGCCTAAAAAAATAGTTGGGAACAAGCAGTTTTTTTATGGAACAGAGTAATTTGTCATTAAACTGATCTTGGAGATTAAACCTGTGCTTTGAAATAAAGGATGAATTTGAACTTCTCATGCGGAACACATTTCCTTAGTTGTTCACCAAGTGCCCCAGGATTTATGATTTGATTATTACACTAGATTTACACCTTTGAATTATAAAATCCATTAAATTCTTCAAAGTTCCCTTTTCCATGCAGCTGAAAAAATGGACTGATGGAAATCTTTCCTAAGGCAAGGATTAACTAGCCTGCAGGTAGGGTTGTTTTATTTATGTATTATATAAAGGGGATTTATGAGTCTGAGCAAACTATTGGGTTTACACAAGGGTTTTAATGGACCTTTTGCCTTTGAGATGTTTTTAACCAACATGACACCCGTGTCTTTATAGACCAAAAGAAATGCGTTTCCACATGAATCTGTAAATCTACTTTCAGAGGAGTGGATCAGTTGAGTCTCTCACATGTCTGGATTTGTTAAATGCCATGTGCGGTAAGAGCCATTCCTAGTTTAATCTACCCAATATAAAACTGACTCTTTGTATGGTAGGTGAAGCTCAAGTCAGGTTAGACATATTCTGGTTCCTATCCTGACTGGTGGGGGCACCCAGATGATTCTAACCATGCCCACCCCTAACAGCCAATGGCTAAAGAAGGAGAGATCCTGCCTTGGGGGGTGGAGACGCAGGGTTGGGTGGAGTTGGTGCTGTCCTAAGGAGCGCGAAGCCCAGGGGACAGGGAGTTGCAATGGGTGCCTATTCTGTGGTTACCATGTGCTGTCAACTCATGCTGTCCTGTGTGGCTGACTGGGCTTAGCTCCCTGCTTTGGGCATTGTGTCCTGGCCCTGGTGTGTCTTAGGTTTGGGCCCACCCCTGTGCTGAGTGGCTCTCACAGGCCAAATTTGAGTTCCCAGCACTGTGATCAGTTGCAAAACCACTCAGTCAGATATGGCGCACACCAGATTGCTGTGTCTGGAGTGGGGAGCTATGCCCCATGAGACAGGAGCCACTTCAGAGGAAACAGGTGTTTGGACAGTAAGAAGGGGCCAGTCTCGCAAAACCTGGGGCTGTTGGTTAGTATGGTCATCTAATTTACAGCATGACACAGTGGGAGCAGGCACAAATGATCGTCAGTCATTTATATGGTGCCATGCTTGCCCGGGTGCTTTACGGTTGGGCAGTGTACTATACAAAAACATAAATCCTCCTTACACCGCGGAGCATAAGGACCCTAAAGGGGTATGATTGGATACAAGCCATTGCAAATATTTTTTTCACTGCTGATAACTGTGTAAGCAGTCTCAGGTGGCTGGCTCGGGGGTAATGGTTTGGGATATTCAGGAGATCTTTAAATGGGGAGCGGTTTTGGGTGTTGCACCCATTCATAAAACCTCTATTTCAACCCAAATATGTATGTACCAAATTCACTTCTCCTTTTCTGAGTATGTACATGGGGTGGGGGAGCAGCCAAGTGGACCCAGAATTATCCTCTGCATATTCCCCATGGACAGGGCTATGTCTAGATTATCGTAAAGGTTGGGGCCCATAGTCCAGGCATTCTCACATCTACACTCCCTGACTTGGCCATTCCACACCCAACAGCCGATTTACATCTGGCTTTGGCAGGAATACTCTGTGTGGCGCCTCCACCGGGTCACAATATAGGCCTGCAATTGCTGCAAAACAGGCAACTGCACCAGAAAACTGAATGAGGAAGGCCTGAATCTTGTATGTCAATTCTTTGTGTAAATAGGAAGGAAGTCACCATATTGTCTATTGACTGGTCTTCTTTAGAGGTAGAACATCTCTTATTGTTAGAGACATGAGCTATGTCCCCTGAGAAGCTTTATGTTCCAAACTGTATTTTGAAATGTATTGCCTCATTACTGAAAACTGATGGGGGGGGGAGGTGCAGATATAATAGATGATTCCTAAGTCCCATTCAGTTTTGAAAGAAGGAAATATGCACCACATGATGCAAGGAAAAGCAGAAAACACTTCTGCTATGACAGGTATATTTTAAAGAAGCTCTTTCTCGTTCTCTACAGCCTCCAGTTGCTGACACAGTGCAAAGGGGAGAAGAGACGTAGGCGTGGGATTTACAAAATGCCAAATAGAAAGATTTGTAAAAATTTTAATGTCTCTAAGGTGAGATGCACTCAAAACTCGTGTCAGTTTAGGGTTGAAGGCCAAGATTTTCAAAAGTGACTAATGATGGTGCCTGTCTTTGTTCTTAGGTCTCCTGTCTGAAACACCTTAAATTCTACGGGTAGCTGCTTGGAATTTTCTGACAGTCTGCTCCATTAAGGCATCTCAAACAGGGGCATACAAAATCAGTAGTCACTTTTGAAAATTTTGGCCAATTATTTTTTTCTTATCCCGAGTTAGAGAGAGAGAGAGAATGAGAGAGAGAGAGAAATGCAAAACAACCCCTCCCCCCAATTTTTCTCTTTCAATATTAAGTGGCATTGATTCACTAGATGATAATTCTAACATGTCCAGTTGCTTTCCATTACACCAGTCTTGATTCCCCGCCACAAAAAGGTATGGAATTAGATTTTTGGGGTGTCTTGTTTGCATTTACACTACGTTCATTTCACATTGCTCTGGCAGTGTAAATGGAGCTTATAGAGTCTGTAAATAAAATCTTCACCTACCTTAATGACTCTTTACACTGTCAGAGTTATTTAAAGGTACTTTAGGCCTTATCCTCACTAAGGAAAAAGGTGTGTGGGGTGGGTTACATGTTAGCTAACACATGGCAAAAAAAAAAAAGTCTTAGCATGGACAAAGCAGCTGTACTTTTAAACCACTGGCAGGTTGATGTATGCTATGTCTGCACTTCAGAAAAGAAAAAAGGATGTTTTTACATTGTGAGAAATAACTTTCATTACCATCTCTGTGTAACGTTCCGGTGGGGACATAGTGCAGGTCGGTTTTACCTTGATGTAACTAGTGGAGGTCAGCCTGTTCCTCCCACCTGGGATCGACCTCCACTAACTACATCAAGGAAATATTACAGTGCTTTGCCTCCGCTAGGCTTTTACACTCACCAAGATAGCGAAACCAACTAACCTTTTCTCAGGGAAGACATAACCTTGCTAACATGTTAAAACTACAGCCTGGACATAGGTTGTGTCACATGTTCACCGACGTGACAAAAACATTATTTTCCCTAGTGTGGACCTGTCCTAAATAGAAAGGAGGATCTTGCCTTTCATCTCTAATGGGAGCAATGTTCCAGTTTTTTTCTTCTGTAGAGAAAAAGCCAAGCAGAACTTTGCCAGCCTGGCTCAAAGTTATTTGGAAACTAAAAAATGCTTTGGAACTCTTGGGATTTGTTACCAGTTTGGTAAAGCTCCGTCAAGGGTTTAAACAGATCAAACTCGTGTGGCTTTGGGAGACGGATGTTGTCTACTCTAAATGGTTTGATATAGCCCTTTAATCCTTTGTGAATCCCTTCTGAGAGTTTGGGATCTCTCTGGTCCTTGATATATTTTAAAAAAACACAGTGCACTCTTGTCTGGGGGGGTCACTGAAAACTACCAAATGCCATTCTGAGCTCATCAACAAAATGGGTGTTTTTATTTTGTACAAAATAGCCAGCTCTCGGGGATTCAGAGGCAAAGCAATGGTGTTGCAGCTAGTTGTTCATTTGTTGTTTGTGCAATGGCCAGCACATTATGCCTTCTGCATGTTAGGACTGCAATTCAGTTTAGATTCTATAAAAGGCACTTTTATATTAAAAAGAAAAACCAGGAGGCAGATTGTCCCCTTTAATTCTGCACCATATTGGGGGAGAGACATTAACACATACCAGCCAAACTGTGGCCAGTAAGTAGCAGTTGTGCTTCATACAACTTCCTCAGCAATGAGCCAATGGTATCTCCTCATTGGTCATTCCTATTGACCACATATATTTTGGATTGGGGCTGGAGTTCCCTGTGAATCTTCAGGATCCATGTTTTTTAAGACCAGGTCCCTATATGCAGCAACATTATGTAGTGTGTCTTCCAATCACTTCAGTGTGTTTTTCAGACTCTTTTCTTTCCCTTTCCTTCTATAGACCTGGGCCTTTCTGCTGTTTTTGGCTACCCATTCTTTAAATGGGCTGGTTACTTTTTTCCCCCTTGATAACTTCGTGGGAGGAAATAAGTGTAATCCATTCGCTCAGTGTGATACTCGTTCCTTTCTAGATGTTCTGGATAAGAACCTCGCAGAGGTTGCGAGGTTTCCTACATTCAGACCCTTTTCTGAGATGCAAACAAACAGCGTTTTACTTCTCTCTCTTTGGGGTGGAAAAAGAGTCAGTTCTGAAACTGGATAAGGAGTGTGAGCACTTTTGAAATGATCTCTTAGTGGAATGCCAGCATTGCAGTATTCCAAAAGAAGACCCTACAATTTGCAGCTTTTATATTGCTGTGTTTATAGCTTTGTTTTGGTATGATAAGATCTCAGTGAGGGCTGATGAGGATTTAAATTTTTGTGCCTCCCATTCTTTTATTTTCTATAGATGTGTTTAAAAAAAACTAAACCAGCCTTATGAAACTTCAGAACATTTAGAGTGCTGTGTTTCACAGGCCATTAATCTTTTGACCTCAAATTTTCCCCACAAAGTGTCTCCTGGCCCCTGACCTAACATGCCAATTTTCAGGCTGACTGGATTATTCTGTGAATTCTAGAGGGGCTGCAAAATTCAGCTTTAAAAGCTTAGATAATTTAGTACTTATTTCTGCTTTAAGTTGTCATTCTGTGTGAATGTTTCTTTCTTTTTCAAAATGAGACCAGGCTGTTAACTTATCAGAATAATCATTGCCATTGCCATTGTTGATCTATGCCCAAAATGGCACACAAAGGATTTTAATTCACACCTTCTATAATTCTAATGTCTTTTTTTAGTGTGGATGCATTTAATTCAGATGAAGAATATCATTTTTTATTTTAACTCAAATCTTTCTTTACTGACTTAAGTTGCATTGAAATAAGACATTTTTCATACACAGACTACTGAAATAACAGAAGGTGTGGATTACAAAGCAATTTAAGTTATATCTGTGCCTGTTTGTATGTAGACAAATCCTTATGCATAGTTGCTAACTACAAGAAGGGCTGACAAGCAAACACAGGGTCAGAATATAAATGTACCAGAAAAGTAAGCAGAGTTGGTTCTGAAACATAGCAGCACTACATTTAAGCATGCCGATTTCAAAGGCTCCTTGATTAGCTTTGCACTCACAAGAGGCTCTCCACAGCAAAAGGCCATTCTGAGGAGTATTGATTTGAATCTGTCTTTGTGGATTCTCTTCTGGGACAAAAAGGTTAGCTCATCCCTCTTTCCCTCCCTATTCACTGGATTGTTGATGCTTTGTTCATGTCACTGGGAGGGTGGTCATTGAATAGGACCTGGACACATGCTCTGAACTCTGCATTTCCTCCACTGGATTCCAAGTAATGTCCTGTCTTAAAACATTCACACTTTGCTATCAAAGGCTGATGCAAGAACTGTGTACACCAGAAGAAAATTCTCAAGTGATCAAGGAAGTAGAAGATAGTCAATTGATATATGCAACTATCAGCAACACAAAGTGACAGTGGTTGGAAATAGAATTTGGACAGATAGGAAGAATCATCAGTGGCATTCTGCTGATGCAAAAGCGATTTCTCCTGTCCTTTTTTACATTTATGTTCATCTTCACCTCCTAGTGCAGTGTTGTTGGAAAATGAGGGTAGGAGGTGTGATAGGAAAAATGGCATGAAATTTGTTTTTAGATGGATCTAAATTTGACACAAACAGATCCATGAATAAAGGATAGGAATTAAAAATTGAGGGGGAGAAATAGTTTTGCTAGCAGAGCTAAGAAGCATTTGGTAAAATCAGCATCAGTGAACACAGAAAATAGTCTATTTTATGGTACCATAGACATCTTAATTAGATTTGGCAATTAGTCTTTAATTTTACTGGTGCAAAATCTAAAAACGTTTGAAGAAACAACACGTATGCTATTTCTCATGAGTTAGCTTTGTTTTACTCTGTAGCATTCCATGGATTCAAAGCAATGAACATCTCTGGGGTCCACCCTTTTCCTGGGCTAATTTTGGAAATGAGCATCAGAATGCATAAGGATTTAACATAAACAATTGTACAGTTCAGACCTTCCCATGTCAGGGTTCTCCTCAGCATTTCCTTTTATGCAAGAATGTTTATGTCAATACTTCATTTCAGTCATCAGATTGCCTGCCAGAAAGGTGGAGTTTTTTTGTTTGCTTGTTTTTTTCCTCCCCCTTTCACATTGTCACCCACAGAGAGACGCATTCTGTTTAAACAGGTTACTCTTAAAAGGTACAAGGAAAAAAAAACCCTCTTGTTATGGCCAGGACAGCTGCTTGTATTTACATTGAAATCTGGTCATCTGCAGTATAAGGAGAGAGAGAAGTCTGAAGGTTAGAATGCAGCACTGGAAGAGTGAACTCTGGGAGGGTTGTCATTAAGAATGGCTTCTGTGTTCGGAAACACACTGATTTTTATAATTAACCTACTAAATGTCTAATAACGGTGGGTTGGTTTGGATTTTTGTTTTTCTTTTATGTACAATCTAATTGCTCTCATTCCTTTTTCACTTGGAGTCAGTGACACAATGCAGTGATATGCTAAAATATAGGAGGGAAGTAGGGGCAGATGTTTGTGTTTTTCAACACACACACTGCTGAGGCTATGTACACATGGCAGACTTGTCCCGCAATAAATTGTTGCGGGACAAGCAGAGCGTTACAACTCTAATGCTTTCCCCCATCCACACAGAAATCCTTCTAACGCAAAGGAGAATTCACACACTCCTTTGCATTTTTGTTAGAAGGAGCAGTGCATGATGGGCACCTTTAGGCTGGCAGCGGGGTTCTCTAGCTGCCGAGATGGCAGGGGAACCCCAGCGGCAGTGGGGCTCTAGCTGCCAGGAGTGCTGGTGGCTAGATGCCTGCTGCAGGGATTCCCTCAAGCTGCTTAGTTTTCCGGGCAACTTGAGGGACTCCCGGGGGCAGCAGGGCTCTAGCTGCCAGGAGCCCTGACGGCTGGAGCTCCGCTGTGGGGATTCCCTCAAGCTGCTCGGTTTCGGCACAGGGAACCGAGCAGCTTGAGGTAATCCCTGCAGCAGAGCTTCAGCCACCAGGGCTCCTGGAAGCTAGAGCCCCGCTGCCAGGGGGATTCCCTGAAGCTGCCCGGCTTCACAGCTCCTGGGGTGGCGGCGACTGCCGCCCCGAAGCCAGCAACCCGGGCAGCTGGTTGCTGGGCTCCTGGCTTTGGGGCACAGCCGCCCCATGCCCAAGGAGTCGGGAAGCCAGTCAGCTTCAGGGAATCCTCCTGGGATTCTTGGGGCTGAGTGGAGCTCCTGTGCTGGGATTCCAGGAACCCCAGCGCAAGCCACTACTTGTCAATTTCACTGCTCTGCTAGAGCAGTGAAATTGACAAATTTGACAGCTCTGGTGTCCCAGAGTGGCCTCGATTGGCACTCTGGGACATTTCCGGAGTCTGTCAAATGTGGAAGGAGCGTACACACAGGCTCTGCCACGGAACATTCCACGGTAAGCCTAGCCACCCTCGTTTAGGTGGTTTACCTGTTGCATGGCATGGGGCTGTTGCCGCGCAACAAGCAACATTTGTGTGTGTCCCCTCACAACCTTATCGCACGGTAAGGCTGTAGTGTGTAAAAGGCCTGAGATTAGAATGGGGGAGGGGGAATCCACTATCGTGACACAAATTAAGTTAACTAAATATACGATGGCTTAGCACTGGGGCCTAGAAGCTGCATGCGTACTTTGTGAGCTCTGTTGTTTATGGAGAGGAAAACACGAGGGGAAAAGAAGCTTTGTGAAATACTAGCCTAATGACATGGCGTTCTCATGACTTTGACCCACCAAAGGAATGTGTGCAAGCCAGGGCTGCTATTTGGGTGTGTTTCTTCATGGTAGATCTTCACAGATGCTTTTTTCGTCTTTGCTATTGACCCTGTCGTAGGGAAACAAATAGGATGGTATCTAATCCATTGGATGTGATTATTGTAAGTAACTGTAAAGTTGCATTGCTATCTTTCACAGATTTGCACATTCTTTCCTTTTAAAACGCTGGCTGGGTCTACACTTGGAGCTAGGAGTGAGATTTCCAGCCAGAACTGGTGGTGTGCTAAAAAAAATAGAATAGCTGCAGTTGCATAGGCAGCAGTGAGTAGCAAGAGAGGCTAGCTATCCTGAGTACAAACCCATGTAGACTCTGGATATGTACTTGGGAAGTAGCCTGTGCCGCCCCTTGCAGCTGCCCAGACCACCTCAGCTACACTCTCATTTTTAGCATGCTAACTCAGTGAGTGCTAATGCCAGTATGTCTGCCCAAGCTGGGACTAGGCCCCCCCACCTCCAGCTCTGAATATAAATGTAGCCTGTGTGTGAATTTGTTGGGATTTTTAAATAATGCTTTAGCATTGGCCTAACCCTGCTTCTGTTGAAGTCAATGGAAGTTTGGTTTCAATGGAAGCAGAATTAGGCTGATGCTGAAAATCCCCCTATCAGTGCTCCTAAAATGCACTGACCTGTTTGGTTCCCATGACAGATTTGATTCCCCAAAGGAGGGGAGGGGTCTGCTTGCAAAAACGATAGACACCATACTCAACAGTGGAGAAGGATTCAAGAGACCTGCGGACTCAACTAATCTGGAGCCAGGGGGAAAGAAAGAATGAGAAAACAAGGACAGGAGTGCACATTCTGTCATAGTGAATAATATCTGTGCATCCACAAAACCAGACCTGTCGGACAGCTGAAATGCAAGCTTCCCGTGCACTGGCCCTCTTTGGAGAGATGGAGGGAATCTCTATGACCATTCAGCCCTTGCCTTGTCTGCAGAAATTACCAGGAGGGCTACCATCTATTGCCAACAAATACTCCTACAGTGCCCTGCAGCTGGGAACCTCAGTATGCATTTGTGGTGCAAATATTGCTTTTGCTTGTGCATGAACTTTGAAAATCTAAGCTCAGTTTCACCCATAACAATAAAGCAGAATGGCTTTTTCAGCTTGAGTAAAAGAAACAGATCCTGTAAGGGTCATTCTTAGGCTGTTCATGAGAGAGAGAGACAATGCTGTAGCTTGATCAAGCATGGTAGTACTTTCTCCAGAACTTTCGACACAATACCAGGTGTGTAAACAGGCCTGAAGAGGCATTTCCAATGTGATGGATTAAGGATGAACCTTTAATGAATACTACTAGATCTTCACCGTGCATTAATTAGTGTAACTTCACTGAGGTCCTTTCCTAGGGCTATGTACACACAGCAGACTTGCCCCACAATAAATAGTTGTGGGACAAGCAAAGCATTGTAACTGTAATGCTTTCCCCAGTCCACACAGAAATCCTTCTAATGCAAAGGAGCGTTCACACACTCCTTTGCATTTTCGTTAGAAGGAGCAGTGCACGGTGGGCACCTATCCCACCATGCACTGCCCAGCCAGCCTTTAGGCTGACAGCAGGGCTCTCTAGCCACTGAGATCTCTCGGCGGCAGGGGAGCCCCAGCGGAGGCGGGGCTCTAGCTACCAGGAGTGCTGGCGGCTGGATCCCCACTGCGGGGATTCCCTCAAGCTGCTCAGTTTTGCGGGTGGCTTGAGGAACTCCTGATGGCAGCGGGGTTCTAGCCGCCAGGAGCGCTGGTGGCTGGAGCTCTGCTGTGCAGAATCCCTCAAGCCACTTGGGTTCCGCATGGTTTCCCTGGGGTTTCTGAGGCTCAGCAGAGCTCTTGCACTGGGGTTCCAGGAACCCCAGCTCAAGCTGCTACTTGTCAATTTCACTGCTCTACTAGAGCAGTGAAATTGACAAATTTGACAGCTCCGGTGTCCCAGAGTGGCCTCGATTCGGCACTCTGGGCCATTTCTGGAGGCTGCCTCTACCATGGAACAGCTGTTCTGTGGTAAGCCTAACCACCCTCCTTTATGTGGGTTACCTGTTGCGCGGCAACAGCCCCCATGCCGCACAACAAGCAACATTTGTGTGTATCCTCACAACTTTACCGCACGGTAAAGCTGTAGTGTGTACAAGGCCTAGGTCTTTAAGTGCATATAATCCATCTAATATAGCAAGGTCTCTCCTTTTCTTCCTAACTGTATATACTCAATCTGTTCAGTCATTCCACCTTATTTTGGACACTGTATGCTAGGGTAGTGAGTGAGTGTGCAGGGAATCCCTGCCTACTCACAGGGTACCTAGACTGCAGAAACAATCATTGGCAAAGAGGAAATGGGGAAAAGGTAGGCCATGATCCTGCCCAACCAAACGCCGTGTAACCATGATACAATGGGAGAAGGAAGAGCCAAGAGGGTGCTTCCTATGCCTTTGCAAAGTTAGGAAGCCCTACAACTCACTGCTGTCTTCTCAGGATCTAGGAGTTACTAACCCTTAGGGGGGTGTATACTGTTTCCTCATGCAGTGGCTCAGGCGATGCTAATCTTTGCTATCTGCAGAGCTGCTTTGCCTAGTAACAGGCATCAGTTGGCCCTTTGTCTTTAATCAGCTTGGTGCGGTTTCTCAGGTCCTCATCCACAAGGAAGCAAAGTGCCACAAACTGGTTATCTTCTACAGCTGATGTTTTGCTATGTTTTCAAACTTTGCGGGATCTGATTATGCTGCAAATCTGTTGTGGGTCTTCAGGGGGAAATTCTGGAATTTGCTGGTAGCATATGGTGCAGTTATTGTGGTGGTGTAGGGAACTTGGGGGAGAAGACTTTCCCCTCTTAAATCCATGGAGGGCAGGCAGAAATTCTAGAATCTAACCAGTCACTCTGCACTCAAAGCCTACTACAATGTAAGCTTTAGTGCTGACCCCTGCTCTTCTCCCCCATCAAATACAAATGCTAGTTTCAGCTCATACAGTTGTCAAGAAAAGCTCAGTGTAGTTGTCAGTGAAATTTACAAAACCCACAAAAATAACCAGCTTCTCTAGTGTTCCTCTGATTTCAGTTGCACTTCTGCAATGGCAACCGCTTATCTTCAGCTGGATGGAATTCCTAAACTTCTTAACTGTGAACATCTGACAACAACAAAATCCAGAGCTCCAAAATAACCTCTTTTTGTTATATCCCCTTTGGCTTTTTGTGTTTCCTAGTTCTGAATGACTTTTAGTCATTCATTTGAATCATTGTCTCTAAATCAGCTGTTATCTGCATTGCATCGTCCACTTCTGTTACATTTCTGGATCTTTCCTCATCACTGCTAGTTACCCTGGGCCCGATGATCCTCCCAGAAGTGTAGAAATGTCAAATTAAAGCTCCAAAAGGGGGCATGGGAAGGGATAAGGATGGTTTCCACAGCGTTCTGAGCCTGCTCCAGAAAGAGCAGGTGAAAATCTAGGAGAGAGATCTTGAAGGAGGCGGTCTCTGTTGGCTTCTTGCCCTTCTTCACCATCACCCCCCCAACACCCCCCAAAAGTCCCTGCACCCTGTTCTCTTGCAAAGCATGGATCAGCATTAAATTCCCAGGAAGACTTGTTCTATGCCGAAAGAGGGTTATGGCATGTACGTTGGCAGACCTGCAGAGGGTCCCACTGGCCAGTTGCTCTGGTTCTCTCTGTCCTCCACTAGCACAGTGTAAAGAGGAGTTTTTATTTTTCAGTGCCTCCTTTGATTGCAGGAGTCAGATGTCATAGACAAATATTTTAATTAAACACATAAAAACCTCATGATGTTCTTGATATGCTGTTCCCTTCCTGTATACAAAACACTGGAGCCAAAACAATAGTAAAAGAAGGCATGAGGGAGGTAAACCTGAGTTCTGAAGGATGAGGAAAAGGAGGAGACATTACAGGGCTGTGATCTGTCCATATACTCAGTTGGAGTTAGTGTCTAGGCCATGATTCATCCCTCTTGCAGACCTCTTGTTTCCCTGGAGTTGTGCTGGCCGACAAGTCTTGAACCTGGACCTGTGTGCATGTGACACCATATCTATTGGTATGCGACGCAGGGAGAATACTTACTTTTCCGAGGGTGTGACGGAAACGGAATTGGGGAGCCCATTTCCCTGCTAGAGGAGAGGAGCTGTTAGCTCCTTGGAGCTGTGAAAATGTTGTCCCCGTTTTTGTCTGCAGCATTGCCCAGATGTTGCTGTGACAACAGGGGAAGAAAAAGCCTGTGACTACACCACCACAGTGTTTGTGCTCACCTTCCCACACACAGACAAGTCATTCTGGAACTGTGCTTTTGGGAATTGCCTCCAACATTAGGTTAGACTCACACCCACTTGTTTTGTGTGCGAACTGTGCCAGTAAAGGTCACAGAGTGGGGAAGGGGGCATTAACCCTTAGGAAAGTGCATGGCTTCATCAGGGAAGGAGCTCTGCTGGTGGAAGATATAGCTGGGGTCGACAGATGGGCCCACTTCAGTGCTGCCTGGGCTAGGCTGCTATATGGTGCAGTTCTATGGTGGTGCTGACAGCCTCTCCGACTCCTCATGGAGGAAAAGACGTGACAAGCTGCCTTTGGCTGAGGTGAGATGAGCCGAGCCCTCCCAGGGTCTGTCCCTCGCAGCAGCTGACTGAGGCCCTGATTCAGAGCCTGTACTACAGCACCTCTTGCCACCGTGAGAGCTTTACAGTGAACGTCCCAGCAAAATATTTAAAATAATTGACATCTCGCAACAATGAAAGCACAATTGAGCCAGGAGCTCGAACCCTCCGTGAACAGACACTAAAAGACAACAGAAGGCTGCTTCCTAAGAAAAATTCCTAGGTGGGGTTACGTGCTGAGAAAGTAGTTCATGCTGTGGGGTTTATCTTGTTTTGATGGTGTTTTGTTTGGTGGTGTGCCTTAGAAGTCAAAAGAGCACTTCCTCTCTGGCTCAGCAAGAATTCTTTAAACAATACTAATCGACCAGTGGCAGGGTTTCCTTTCAAATGTGTGCTTTTGACTTTCTAGGAGGTAAAACCAGTGCACTTGCAGAGTGCTGCATTATATGATTTTAGAGAAACACGCATTCTGACTAAACAGGTAATCTGCTGGCTGGCTCCTTCCACAATAAGTCTCACCCTTACTTGCCAGTTTTTGTGTTTTTAAATGTCAGATGTATCTATATAGGATTACAAGGCGAGTTTCTGTTTTGTTTTTTTCAGGGAGACTTCCGTTCCATCCAGCTGAGACTGGGAATTAGAGAGAACTATATTTGGGGGGTGGGGGGGGGGGAAGGGACTATACTAGTGGAGGGAAAAAACACATTTCCATTCACGTCTGCGTGCCATGAATGGCCATGAAACATACAGATATTCAATGTAACTTGTTAACTGAAGGGTAGCGCTGCACTGTTAACTGAAGGATCCACAGTATTGCACTAATGGATTAAGAAAGGGAATTCAGTGGATCACTCTTTTCCTCTATTGCGACCTTTTGGCTTGGAAAATGAGACAGCATATGGATCCTGCTTGCCATATATTTCTCCTCTCTTAAGAACAGACTGTTTAATGCTACAGTCGTATAATGAGACTTGTTTAAATCACAGGATTTTGCCCATAACGTTGTTCAGTTCTTAAAGCTAGGAAGATCAAGCTTAAAAAAAAAAAAAAAATCCTTGAGCTTTTTGTGGGTGGGAGGCTGTGATCCTGGCTGGGTGGAGCAGAGACCTCCAGCCACTGTGGTGACAAGGAGAACAAGCCCTTGGCCACAGGGGTGGCCACCCTGCGAACAACTCTAGCCTGGGGGTGGGAGAGAGCTTCCCACCCTTCCAGCCAGTGAGTGAACAGAGTATGAGTAGTCAGAGGGCTCCCGCAAGGCTGGAATACTGGACCCTCAGGGTGCAAGGAAGCTGCACTTGCCTAGTACTATGGATGGATTTTTCTGTCATCAATTTCTGGTCAAGTGAAATAAGGTTTACTGATGACTAACAATTTAGGTCGACTCTTTTCAAGCCAATCTACAACGGTGGTTGGGGGTGGCTTTGAATGCAATAGACTGAATTCCGTGCAGCTAGTCGAGTGGTTCGTTGCTGAAGCCTGACTTCTCCAGCTTTGCTTGTGAACTGAGGTTTGTTCTTGCATCTGCCAAAACACTTCTGAGTAAAATAGACATTTCAGAATGAGACCTCCTCCTCTGTAGCAGCTGTTGTTTGCAGTGCCAGATCATTTGGATCCCACTTGTGTGTGTTTCTCTTTGCATAGCTAGCCAGGCAACATGTCTATCCATCTCGCCTGTTTTCCTAAATATTGTGCATCTTACCTGAGCACAGAAGCGTTGCTCTACAAAAAAAGCCATTCGAGGCAGAGAACCCAAAACTTACCTGCTGGGCGCCCTGTGTCCGATTGGCTTCAGGCTCTCCCCTCTCCTCCACCCAGCACGGACCACCGCTCTTGACCCCGTGCTGAGGGCCCCAGCTCTCACCTGGCCCAGCTGTGACCCCGGCTGTCACTCAGCTTGGCTATAGCCCCTCACCACCCTGCTCTCACCCTGCAGCCACTATCTGGCCCTAAAAGCTTCTGGGCCCTGGGGTCCACTCACCTACCACTGGCCCAGGGCCCCTTTCCCTCCTCCTTGTCCAATGGGGCTGGCCCCACAGAAATACTTACCCCCTCATTGCCTTTGCTGAAAACTGTGCCTGGGCTGCAGCAGAGGGAGGGATTTAAATTTCCCTCCTCTTCTCCACCCTGCTACACACTGCAGGGCAGGAGGGGCTGGCAGCTCCTCCCACTGCTCCCAGGCATGCCAGAGCTCAGTGCAGGTAGGCCCGTGGCTCAGGGCACTGGCTAGCACGTTCGGGGCCCATCCCCTGTGTGCCCACACCGGCAACACCCCTGCCTGAGCATCTTACCTAGAATGATAGATAGTTATTGGTAACTGCAAGCAATGGAGTAAGAACCAACACAATATTTTATGAAAACTTTTCATACTGTTTTGCAGAGTTTTGTTTTTCTGGACATTTGCTACACATGCTGATTTTAATCTGCAGCCAGGTGGTTTTATATTTTTGATTGATTGTACAGTATCTTTGAAAAAAAAAATCCTACTCGGGGTGTTCCAACTGCTGTTGTGGCAAAGAATAGCTGTGGAAGCATTAGTTTGTGCTTTGGTCTCCGTTGCATGACATCAGAAGACTTTGTTACTGAAGTCTGTCATGGGAATGGCAGAGGACTCTTCTGTTAGGACGGAGATGCTGATGCAAAATAGCTGTATGGCTGCTGTTCGAATTACTAATCAGGGTCGTCCCTGGGGGGAGCGAGGTCCAGGGCCAATTGGCTGCGGCGGGGCCCCGCCCCCCCATGCTGGTGGGGAGTGCGGCAGGCCGTTCTGCTCCGTCCCCCATGGACCCCGGTTGGCCCCCCCCCCCAGGGAGCCAGCCCCAGAAGCCAAGGCCGGGAGCTGCGGCAAGGCGCCATGGGGGGCGGGGCACCAGGGCCGTGGCCCCGGACCAGGAAGCCGAGGTCACCCCCGGCCCCGGCTTCTGCTGCCCCAGTCACAGCCAGGACCCCAGGCTGCAGCGGCTGGTACCCCAACTGGGGAACCGAGGCCCCCGCCAGGGATCCTTCCTGGCCACATGTGTTGGGCAGGCTGCCCCTCCCCTGGGCCTGCATGCTCTGCCCTGGGGGCGGGGAGGAGGGCCAGCCCAGGGGCCAGGGAAAGCGCTTCTGGCCTGCCCCGCTGCCTTCGGCACACAAGGCAGCGGGGAGCAGGCAGAAGCGTGGCTGTTGGGGGCCCACGTAACCACGGGGCCTGGGGCGGTCGCCCCGTTCGCGCCCCCCCCCCCCCCCCCCAAGGACGGCCCTGTTATTAATGCCTAGTGGTTCCTTAGTGCAGGAGAACAAGCAACATACAACGTAACAAATGCAGCCCAAGATTTGTTCCTATTGAAGAAATAACTTCACTACTGATCCCCAGGCTATTGCTAATGCCTCTAATGCTTTCCATCCTTAAAAACAGCCCCTATCTTCAATCAGAACCGTGTGCTGTAGCAGCTGTTGTTAGTCCCAGCAGTGGCTAATTGAGGTGGTTGGGGATACAGAAGCAATCTGGAGTTTCATAGTTAAAATGCCCAGAGGCACTATTTAAAAATACATATCTGTATGTATTTATGGGTGTATCACCACTGGAGCGTGCCCTGTTTCAGTCTGCATTCCTGTAATGCTTATGTCCCTTAATTGCACCTTTCATTGGTGACATCTGGCATGGGAGAAAGCTCTTACTTTGTTCAGCAACTGCCTGCCTTGGACAGACACCCGCTAAGCACAATTAGTGTCAGGAAATCATAGTTCTGCAGCTGCTATGGAGA
The DNA here is from genome assembly GCA_007922175.1 of Pelusios castaneus. Taxonomy (NCBI): domain Eukaryota; kingdom Metazoa; phylum Chordata; order Testudines; family Pelomedusidae; genus Pelusios; species Pelusios castaneus. Next base: position 5,617,183 of record ML685886.1, on the reverse strand, counting down.
AAACACGCACCTGACCGTCAAGAAGCGAACTTGGTACAGAGGTAGGCCTCTTTTATGGAGGTATGGAATAATACTTGCTCTCAGCGGACAAAAAGAGGGCATAGAGCCAGTGCACATCACCATGGTTATCTTCAGGGAGATTGTCTCAGTCTGAAGAATGCATTTGAAGTATTTTAAGTAGTTCAGTGGGCATCGCAGTAACTTTTCATAGCTATATAAATACAATGTCTCATCAAAACAGAAGGAATAGGACATTCAGACAAATCCTAATCTAAAACCTCTCCCTGTTTTACCTGGTTCAGATTAATGGACCCAAGGAAAGAAATCATTGTACCTGGGGAGTTTGAGAAAAAGGGCACACAAACAATTTTAATGCACTATGAATGATATTTATTTATATGTTCCCGTGCTGTTAAGCTACATTTCTCATTTTTAAAACAGTTAGTGATGGCAGCAGAAGGCCATGCTGTCCCCTCCTCCCCACTCAACCAGTGCCAGTGGGGCCTTCTCCAGCACAAAAAAGCAGCAGCTGCCAGAAAATTTGGGCAACTGGGGGGTGGATCAGGCATGCTGTGGAAAGCAGCTGCCCGAAGCGGCTCCTCCCCAGGCACAGTACCAAAAGGAACTGGCCCCAGGAACACTGCTGAAACAAGCTGTTTCGTGGCTTTTTTCTGTGGTGTATCTGCCCCCTCCCTCTCCACGGCACACCACTGAAGGGAGCCACCTGAAGTACCTTTCAGCGGCAGGAGTGGCAATTTTGGTGGCACTGCAGAGGGCGCTGCGTGCCACTCCAAATGGGCTCATGGGTCGGGGGTTACCTACCCTTGGGGCCAATGCTGAGAAGTTTGAAAAAGCTTCCCCCAAAAGTATTTCAGCCCAAAGAACTTAACAAATTTTGTGCCAAATCTGATGAGAGATGAGCACCTGGGACTCCTGACTTCAGTAGGAGGGCGAAGCTTGGCTATCCAGGGCTTGATGTTAAAAGATGTGCAGCCCTCACAGCTCCTGTTGGCTTGAAATTCAACATAATGAGGCTGTTGCTGTATAATATGATCCTTTTAACTATTACCTCTTAAAACATACATACTTCATAGCCAAGGTTTTCAAAAATGGTGCTGAAACTAAGACTCGTAGCGCCTATTGTTTATTGGGGCTTGTGGATCTGCTGCTATGTGACCCCACTAGCGAACTCCATTGCATAGGCCATCTTGACAGTTGTGCGAGCCGCGGCGAGAAAATTCTTGGAGTGGAAACCCCTCTCCCACTTGCCAGGCTGACTGCAGAAGCCCGGGGAGAGGGGAAATTTTCACTGCCATCCCTGAGCGGGTGTGCCAACTGAGGCTGGCTGATAGCAGGACCCTCTTGTCTCAATGCCATGTGGCTCCCCCTCTTAGACCACCCCATGAGGAGGATCTCCTGCTGTCAGCCCCTGATGACAGCGGGAGTCCCGACCACTTGGGGCTGACTGACGGGGGGATCCCTGCTTCGCTGTGATTAGTTGTGTGGTGGCTATTAGCTATGATACCAAGAGAACATCATTGCAGCTAAATATCATAGGGACTTTCTATGGACTGTAGGGGACAGGGGTGGTGGGAAATCCTTTTTGCTTTTATCTTTTGTACTTGGTCTCACTCATTTCCCTTTTCCTCCACTTTTCTACAGTTTGCACCTCTTTGTCTCAGGCTTTGCACCCATTCCCATTACTATATTACATGCTGCCACTCACGGTCTTGCTTTCCCGTTTGAGTCAGACAAAGCCCACCTCTAAAATGCACACAGAGAAGTAGAGCCTTAGACCATTGCCCTGAAGTGCTTTCACTGACTGCAATCCTGTTCAAAGGACACTCCCTGTCATTTCTAGGTCTCCAGCTGCAGTCTGGTTTATGTTGAATTTCTTTAGTCAGAAATGTCAGGGCTGGGTATAGTGAAAGTCAGCACTGGAATTCAGCTACCGGAGCTTGGCTGTTCTTACTTCCACACTTGTCATAAGGATAGAAGAGTAGTAGGAACAGAAAAACCAGCTGTCCAGCCCTTTTAAAATGTATTTCAAATAGCATTTGTTACCTTTAACTACACTCCATAATCCAGCTCCTTCTCCTGAAATCTAAAATCAAAAGATATGTTACTTGTTTTGAAACTATCTCTATTTGTTCGTTTAAACATTCTGTTTTTATTCCCTCTTCAGTATGGTTTTCCACAGCTGACATTTATTTTATTTTAGTAATTTACTGTAACTGCACAACTGCTCTAGGTGTGCTGAGCTAACTGTGCTAAAGTGCTAGTGTCCACTTTCAGATGTGAGTGAAGTTGCTGTCTTGTTTAGCATTTCTGAATATTGATTCTGATATCTCTTTTGTGTCAATCTGGATGTAAATTGAATTTTACTGGTATAAAAAACAATGTAAATGAAATCAGAATTAGCTCCATGGCTTATAAAGAAAGGACTGATCCAAAGCTGCCTGGAGTCAATGGAAAGGCTATAGATCAAGCTTGAATATCTAGGGTGGGTTCCCATACCCAGAGAAAGTTGGGCAGGAAGTTTCCTATTGGTGTTTTTCAGTCCTGAGAAGCCAACTCAGTTATAGTGCAAAAGACATATTAATAAAGACACTCTGTAAAATGTACATTTAGACATCATGAAAGGTTTCAAGAGGGAGAAGGCTCCTCCTTTACCTGGCAGGGCACTGATGTCCCATTACGAATGGCGTTTCCTCTTTAACCTTGCTTTAAATTCAATACTAGTTGAAAGATAAGGATAGTATGCATTGTCTGAATGGTAAGTACTCACTTTCTGCACTGCCTAGCTGATCTCACCCACAAAATTAAAATAAACAAGGCAGAAAGAGACTCTTCAATTTGCATTTTATCACTGAATCGTTGTGGAATTTGGATTGTAAGCAAAGTGATCACAAAGTGTATCCCTTTGTGTGATTCTCCACTCTGGTACCCTTCAATGCAAAAGAAATGAGCTATACTGTCTCAGCTCAGTGCTGTAGCTTTGGTAACTATATCCAAGGCAGACAGCAGCATGAGCTGGCGTTTAATCATTCATTCATTAGCACGGAGAGGTTGGTGCCTGAAAGACAAATAGAGGGCAGGAAACTGTGTCAGCCCATCTCAGAGGAGTATGCCTAAGATGAATTGGACACGGTCAACACACTTTCTAGGACTCTTCGTGCACCACATCATCAGCTTTGGAGTGCAGCTGCTGCTACCACCAGCCGTGGAGAAAATGACAGCCCTTGGAGTTTCTGTCTGAAATCGTGCAGCTGTGGTCATTTTTTAGTTAGAGTGAAACTGACGGAGGAGTCGAATAACTAAGATGGCAGAGTTCCACTTCACTGTAGAACTGCCAGGATCTAGTGTGCTGTAGGCCCATATACTGTAACGCACGGGTTCTCAACCTTTTCGGGGTCGTGACACAGCTGGGAGCCTTTCCAGCTGTGTGCAACACACCAAACCTCCCCCGTGTCTTAGCCCCACCTCCTCCTCACTTCCCCACCCCCAGCAGCCCTGCATCCTGGCCCTGCAGCACACATCTCCTTCCCCCAGCCTGACCCCACGTTTCTCCCCTTTCTCCAGCTCTGCCATCTGCCATCTCTTTCCCCCAGCTGACAGGCTGCCCTGCCAACAGTTTCCCCTGGCCCTCTCTCATGATGCTCCCTTCCCCCCCCCCCCCCACCCCATAGCCACGGGAACCCATTCTCTGGATAGGCCCAAGGCCGCATAGCAGGGCAGGAGATTTAAAAATGCCCCACCCCGGCTCGGCCCCAGCTCCCAGCATGAAGGTGACCAGAGCAGCCTGCTGGGTTAACACAAGTAGGCTGCATGTGTCACAGCCTATGGTTTCCTGCTACAGCATTCAGCGGGGGCGGGGCAGGCTTAGCTCGTGACATACTCACCACTGTGCCATGACACACGATTGTGTCGCAACACAATGGTTGAGAACCATGGCTGTAACATATACTACTTGTTAGGTATTCAAGGAATGACTAGAGACCCCATTATTGTTAATACAGCCTTTATAAGGACCCAGGATTCCACACCTCCCGGTTTGGTAATGGATGACTATAGCAATACATTCACAATGTTCCTCTTTTGAAGTTCTGTCAGCATGTATTCTCCTGTAAATCCTGAGTTAATGCCAGTGGGAACCTTCTTCATTAATTCATTCATTGGCTTGAAGAACAGATATATCAGCTGGCTTTCTTATTACAAAAAGTCATTTTTCCCCTCACTACCTCCCCCACTTCTAGTATGTTGTTTCACACTGTTTGAATCTAAACAACTGCTTTAATTAGCTAAAATAGTCTGACCTGATCCTATGACTTACTTCCCTGCATCTATTTTCCTGCCATTAAGTTCTCCATCTTCAAGCATCTGACAGAGTGGGATTTCTCTCACGAAAGCTTATGCATTAAATAAATTTGTTGTCTTCAAAAGTGCCACAGGACTCCTTGTTTGTTTTTCTTCATTAATGTGAGGTCTCAGGCTACTACACTGAACTATGAGCTCATCAGATTTCATAAGATTCAGAGGTCCAGTCTAGTCAGAAGTTTGATAGGAACCCATCCAGTGAAAATTCTGGTTGGTAGGAAATGGCATTGGTGCTAAGTGTTGGCAGTTGACAATTCTCTTTTGTGTCAATATTGCACCAATGCCTCCACTTGGTTTTAAGCAATGTTGGACTGATGCAGATGCCATCTATCTCTTGGGAGGTGCCAAGCAATGCCTGGTCATTTGTAGCCATTTAAAGATTGTATGGTATTTGCTGCAAGTGTAGGGATTTAGAGTGAATGCTCTACGTTCTATCTCACCAAGTGGTTGTGTTTCAGTGGTGAGTAATCCTTTCTATGTGCAGTTTGGGAACAACTTCACAATTCTTCTGGATGAAAGGATGACTATAAGATATAAATAAGGGGTCTGAAACAACCCTTAAGTACTTTTCTGACAAATCTAAAGTGCCTGGTCTTCGTCCCACCCCAAACTCCCCTTGTTGACATGCATAGATTCTTTTTGTTCTGCATTTGTTAAGAAGAACATTCAAAGTAATACAACAGAGTCTTGTGGCACTTTTAAAGACTAACAGATTTATTAATCGCATGAGCTTTCGTGGGAGAAAATCCCACTTGCGTCTGACGAAGTGGGATTTTCTCCCACGAAAGCTCATGCGATTAATAAATCTGTTAGTCTTTAAAAGTGTCACAAGACTCTGTTGTCTTTCTACAATAGACTAACACGGCTACCCCTTTGGAATTCAAAGTAATGAATCAGAAAAGTGTATGTAAAAATGTTAATGGCACTAAAGAATTTGAGGGAGTTTCCTGTTCTTCCAATTGTTTCAAAATTTTTGTCATTTATTCCACTTGTAAAAAAAATGTTTGATGCGTCTCTGAGAGGTTAAAAGGTGAGCAAACAGCAGTCAGATTTGGTTTAGAAAGAATATGACTTGGAAGTTAGGATTTCCTGCTTTACTGAGACCTCTGGTACGATAGCATAAGGGTCCCAATCAAAGCCTATTGCATTTGATGGAAGGACTCCCATTGACTTCAGTGGACTATCAATCAGTGATTAAAGGAATGGAGTATCAGACAGCTAAAGTTGCAGCGCTGGACAATAGTAAACAAAGTGTTTTCTTTGTGCTTTTTGAGATAAGCTTCATTTTGCTCCAAGCACTTAGAAAGGTTTAAAATTAGAAACCATTGCCTTGCCTATAAGAATGAGAAATAAAGCATGCAACTCATTATAGTCAGTTATTTGTGGAACAGAGTAGGATGTGAAAGAGGGAAGGTTTTGCCTCAGTGAAATATCCAACTGTTGATAAAGTCTTGGTCTTCATGACCTCATACATTCCTTCTGAGAAATGTAGTCAAAAGAGCTACACTTGCACACAGCTGTTGAGAAGGATGTTTGGCTGGGTTTCTCTCTCTCCCTGAAAAATGGTGCTCCTGAGATTTCAGTGTGGGGTTTTGTAGATTTACCCTTCCACAAAAAGCCAATCCATCTAGTTGGCTTTTATTTTCTCTTTGCAGAGGAAGGGCCTAAGGAAACTGTTGTGCTCATCAGAGTATGCCAAGAGTGTTCTTTTAAATACAAAGAAAATTGTACAGGGTGATTCCTTGATTAACTTCTTTTTGGGCAGTCACCTTTTTTTCCTTCCACATGGTTTTGTGCCTCCACTTGTGCATAACAATACTGCATCCATTCTGTGACAAGAAGTAAATTGATATTAAGATGTCAGTTTGCCTCATTGCCAGTCACTAGTGAGTGCAACAGGCTAGCAAGTAAAAACAACGAGAGTCCCGTGGCACCTTAAAGACTAACACTTTTCTTGGGGTGTAAGCTTTCGTGGGCTCCAACCCACTTTGTGAGATGAAGTGGGTTGGAGCCCACGAAAGGTTATGCCCCAAGAAATGTGTTAGTCTTTATGGTGCCACAGGGCTCTCGTTTTTGCTGTACATAGACTAACAGGGCTACCCCCTGAAACAGTTCAGCCAGTGTATATTGTGTTCTTGTAGTAATCTCATTACTTCAGCAGTGAGCAAGGGTATTTTAGTGGTTAGTACAGTGGACTGGAAAGGAGGATCTGTGATGTGACCTTGGGCAAGAAATCTAACCTCTAAGGGACAACTCTTTGGCTGGTCCACATCGTCACAGTTCAGGTTCTATCCTTTCGTGTCATGTCTAGAACCCTTTTTAATGCACTAATGATCTTCTTGAAAAGAGCAGAGTGAGGCTTCATGACTGTAGATCATCAACATTGATTTGACCTTGTATCAAGGAAGAGACAGAGATCTCATCATCTCAGTTCACTCACCCCTCAGACAGTGAGAATGGTGAACGTGCTCCATTCATAGACCTCTTGCCGTTTCTAACCATGGAGAAGGGCTGGGAGCTAGTTTAACAGAACCATTCTAACAAAAAAACGGCTACAAATCAGCTTGGTGTTCTAAATGCAGCCCAATGCTACACTGGATGCTCTCCAGGCTTGTATGTTTAGACCTTCTTCGCCAGCCTGGTCCACGTTTAGTATAGTAGAATCATAGAATAATAGGGATGGAAGGGACCTCACGAAGTCATCTAGTCCAACCCCCTGCTAAAAAGCAGGACCACTCCCATTAAATCACCCCAGCCAGGTTTTTGTCTAACCAGGCCTTAAAAATCTCCAAAGATGGAGATTCTACCACCTCCCTAGGTAACCCATTCCAATGCTTCACCACCCTCCTAGTGAGAAAGTTCTTCCTAATATCCAACCTCAACCTCCCCAGCTGTAATTTGAAACCATTGCTCCTTGTTCTGTTCTCTGTTACCATCGAGAACAGCCTACCTCCCTCTTCTTTGGAGCACCCTTTCAAGTAGTTGAAGGTTGCTATCAAATCTCCCCTCAGTCTTCTCTTCTGTAGACTAAATAAGCCTAGTTCCTTCAGTCTCTCCTCATAAGTCATGTGCCCCAGCCCCCTAATCATTTTTGTTGCCCTCCGCTGGACTCTTTCTAATTTGTCCACATTCTTTCTGTAGTGGGGAGCCCAAACTGGACACAGTATTCCAGATGTGGCCTGACCAGTGTCAAATAGAGGGGAATTATCACATCCCTCGATCTGCTGGCAATACGCCTACTGATGCAGCCTAATATGCCATTGGCCTTTTTCGCAACAAGGGCACACTGTTGGCTCATATTCATCTTCCCATCCACCATAATCCCCAGGTCCTTTTCTACAGTGCTGCTACTTAGCCGATCGGTCCCCAACCTGTAGCAGTGCATGGGATTTTTCATCCTAAGTGCAGGACTTTGCACTTGTCTTTGTTGAACCTCATGAGGTTTCTTTCGGCCCAGTGTTCCAATTTGTCCAAGTCTCCCTGGATCCTGTCCCTGCCCTCCAGTGTATCTACCATTCCCCCCAACTTGGTGTCATCCACGAACTTACTAAGCACGCAGTCTATTCCATCATCAAGATCATTAATGAAGATGTTGAATAGAACCGGCCCCAGGACCGACCCCTGGGGCACTCCACTCGTTACCGGTTGCCAACCAGACATTGAGCCATTGATCTAGCCAGTTTTCGATCCACCTTACGGTCCACTCATCCAACCCATACTTCCTTAACTTGCCGACGAGAATGCTATGGGAAAACGGATCAAAAGCCTTGCTAAAGTCAAGGTATACCACGTCAACGGCTCTTCCCACATCCACAAATCCAGTCATCTAATCATAGAAGAAAATCAGGTTGGTCAGGCACGATTTGCCCTTGGTGAATCCATGTTGACTGTTCCTGATCACTTTATTTTCCTCCAAGTGTTTCAGGATGGATTCTTTGAGGACCTGCTCCATGATTTTCCCAGGGATTGAGGTGAGGCTGACCGATCTGTAATTCCCCGGATCCTCCTTTTTCCCTTTCTAAAAGATAGGTACTATATTTGCCTTTTTCCAATCCTCTGGGACCTCCCCTGTTTGCCACGAGTTCTCAAAGATAATGGCCAGTGGCTCTACAATCACTTCAGCCAACTCCGTCAGCACCCTCGGATGCAGTTCATCCAGCCCCATGGACTTGTGCACATCCAGTTTCTTTAAGTGTTCCCTAATCTGACTTTCCATCACCGAGGGCCGCTCTCCTCTCCATTCCACGTTACCCTGTGTAGTAGCCTGGGAGCTGGCCCTACCTGTGAAGACTGAAGTAAAAAAAGCATTGAGTACTTCAGCCTTTTCCGCATCATCCACCACAAGGATGCCTGCCCCATTCAGTAAGGGACCTACACCTCCTGCTCCTGCTGGAGCAGAAAGCAGTAATGACTGAATGCTCCTCTACAAGTCCAGTTCTAATGCATATTCTAGAGAGGGAGGTCATAAGCTCCTCCAGTCCTGGGAAAACCAGGGTGGTCATTTTATCAGTGCTGGGTATTCAGTTACTTACTCATCCTGTGTTTGCACTCCAACAGAAAAGTCAAACACACAGTTTTAGTGAACAGGAATCAAAGGAGTCTTAGCCACTTTCACATGCACCAGGTGTTTGTGGTGAGAGTCGCAGGGGTTACAGGAGGATGTGTGGAAGGCAGAGCACAGAGCTTATACTAGGTTAACCATTGGGGGGGTTGGTGGTCACAGTAAAACCCATTGTACAAGTTATAAAATGCATCTGGGAGCAGTGGGAGAATTGACAAAACCCAACAAAAACAAACAGAAGAAGCTTCCTGTTGTAGCATTTGTGAATGACTTCGTTACTTTGTCTGAGCCTGTGTTGGGGGAACATAGGGGGTGGTGAGGGAGGAGTAAAATGGGCTCTCTAAGTAAAATCTTTCCATTTTGGGTTTTGGAGGAATGCAATCAAATCAGACATAGCCCTGATACTCTTCAGTGTGTTCAGGAAAACCAGAACTTCTCATAGACCATTCTGCCAAGGGGGAGTAGAAGGTGTCTTGAAAGCGATTATCAGCAGTGAACATTTGTGCATCTGAGTGTGAGCACACATACACAAATCTTATTACAGAATTTTTCCTGCTGAAGGGGCACAAAGAGATTGTGTTGGAGACAGGACCTGAATTTGGGTCTCTTTGGTACCAGACCAGTATCTTAGTCACACTCTGGCTTTATACTGGCCTTCTGCATAGGGGAGTATTTGATCATCCTATACTCTCTCATCTTTCTTATTCATGGTGGGGTGGGTGATAGATCTGCAAGCCTGTCATGGCTCCGTCAGCTTGAACAAATCCTTAAATTTATTCTAAGGCCTTGTCTTCACTAGGAAATACAATGCAGAGAGCCAGTGCTCACAGTTCCTTACAATCAGAATCTGTCTGAGAGGAAATAGGCCATAGGAACATAATCCTAGGTTAAAAAAAACACAAGATGTGAGGTTGGTTCTGTACTGGTAGGTGCACTCAGCTCTATACAGATCCCTGGCTGTACTGTTCATTGTGCCGTGACTACCAGACATCTGCGTACAGACCCATTTTCAAAATCAACCGGAAAGCACCATTGTATTCAGTTTCAGAGGGGTAGCTGGGTTAGTCTGTGTACAGCAAAAACAACGAGAGTCCTGTGGCACCTTATAGACTAACAGATTTTCTTCGGCATAAGCTTTCGTGGGCTATAACCCACTTCGTCAGATGCAAGCATAACTTTCGTGGGTTATAGCCCATGAAAGCTTATGCTGAAGAAAATCTGTTAGTCTATAAGGTGCCATAGGACTATCATTTTTTATTGTATTCAGTGGTTTGATTTGTGGTTGGGCCCCGGAAAGCTGTCTTGTGGTGTGAACAGTTCCTGATAAGAAGAGACAGAATGAGCTTTCAAGCACCATAGGCATTCATTAGTGTTCACATTCATTGTAAATAGACCCCTGCCAGATGATACAGTAATACTTCACATGGTTACTATTTAGCATCTGTTTGTTCATTTGCTTCTCCCTGCAGACAAGCCAACAACTGTACTAATGAGCTTTTTATCTCAGTTTGGGTCTATTTGTCTATGGATATCAATAGCTTCCTGATCCCTTGTTTAGAAGAGGATATGGAGGGTTGTTTAATAAGCTTGCATTTCTAAAATAAAAGAAAGGGAAAGAATTAACTACAGGATGTACAAACTTTGTTACAAGATAAGAACTTAAGAGAATCTGGGGCTATTGCTCTTAACTCTGAGTATCTGTTTGAGCTTCTCCTAGTAGACAGTGGTGAGAGCAGTCCTAATGAGCTGTTTTAGCTAAGTCATTGTCCTACAAGTAATTGACGTATTGTAGTCTTAATCCTCATATAGATTTTCAACTATACAAGGGCATTCAATTCAGCTACCAAACAAATCAGGGGTCAGAGGCCACTTCTTCAGGGAGCCAGTGTATGTTTAATATTTTATATTTGGACTAATTTCCTGTTGACATTACTCAGATGTTGTCCCCCCTCTGCTCGGGTTTTCAGTTTAGAGTGAAGACATGCTTTCTTCCACTGTTTGTTCGACACCATAGAATACAATATTTGGCACTTAGGCTAATCTGTTCTTCATATTCTCTTTAACATTTTACTTTACTTGCGTTGCATGTAAAAGATTAAATACTCTTTTAGCCTTAAAAAGATGACTACAAAGCCAAAAGCTGTATATTTCCATGACTGATCAGAGGTATGGGAACTGCTCCAGATTCTTCCTTCCATTCCATGCAGAGCAGGTGTTTGTGCATCTGGTCATGGGAATGCTTCAGAGATGCATAGACTCTCCCAAACAGCTCTTTTTCTACCCTGAGCCATGCCTCCACCTGCAAATCAAATCGATGCTACCTCAGATCCCCACATAAGTTAAGAGTTATTGGAGGGACCGCATGTGCACAGATATGTTTGGGTCAGATAAATGCCTTTGGATTAGTGTCACTTGGTGTCAGTGTTCCCTCTAAGCTGTGCAGGTGCGTGGCCGTGCAACGGCTGTCGCACCCCCCACACAGCACTGAGGGACCTCTGTGCAGCCCGGCAGCTCCCGCTGCTCCCTCCAGACCCCTGGGGCTGTGATTTTGCCGTGGCAGACCCGACCTGCACCCAGCCTGTGGGCTGGCCCTCCCCACCCCCAGGGTGGGACAGGCAGGCTCAGGCTTGGCTCAGGTGCGCGGGCCTGCCTGCCTACCCCATGCAGCCGGTGCAGCGGGGTGGCTGCGGCCGCGGCGGGCTCCCGGGCTCCCACCAGCCGACTGCCTCGACTTCCCGGCCCAGGGCTGGGGCCGGGCTGATCCGACAGCCTCAGCCTCCCAGCACGGGGCCGGGATCAGCCTCCGGGGCTGGGGTCCGCTCCGCCCCACCGGTGGCTTCCCAGGGCCGCGGTAGGGTCCTCCCCCGCCAGCGGCCTTGGCTTCTCTCTTTCTTTCTCTTCCTTCTTTTTTCTTTCTTCCTCTCTTTCTCTTCCTTCTTTTTTCTTTCTTCCTCTCTTTCTCTTCCTTCCTTTTTCTCTCTTCCTTCCTTCCTTTTTAAAAAAAACTTTAAAAAAATTAATTTTAAATAAAAACCTTTCTAAAAATTAAATTTCAATTCAAAATTCATTCAAATTCAATTAAACACAATTAATTAATTCTATTTACTATTACTTTAACTTCAATTAATGCCTATAATTTCTGTTGTGTGAGTTTACACAAAAATTTTATTCAGAAAATGTTTTGCACACGGCTTGAAAATTTTGCACACAAGCCGCCAAACCTTAGAGGGAACATTGTTGGTGAGTCAATGTCAGAGCCAGAAACAGAGACTGGGAATCCTGCCTGCTCCCCCCTTGGTTAAACTGCTAGAGTGCTTCCCTAATTGTGGCTGAGGTGATGGCTGGTACATGCTTTTTGGAGCACCAAGGTGGATGGGGTAATACCTTTTCCTGGGTCAGCTTCTGCTTGTGAGAGAGACAAGCTTCCGAGCTTACACAAAGCTCTTCTTAGGTCTTTTCTTAGGCTTTTCTGACGAGCTCTATGTAAGCTCACAAACCTGTCTTTCTCCCCAACAGAAGTTGGTCCAGTAAAAGATGTTACCTCACTCACCAACATGACTACAGCAACACTGCCAAGAAACTTTTGTTGCTTAATTGAGACGCAAGTCAAAATCCCATCTATTCTTGCTAGGTAGCGTTTTAAAGACTACTCACAAATATCTGGGATCCCACACCAAATAAGGGGCTTTCACGTGCATTTGGCACTTGGCGAGATGAAAGATAAACAATCCTGAAGTATGGAGGTGCAGTGGAGCCAATGGCATGTTGTTTGAGCAGCATCTCTATCTGCTGCATGTGTGCACGGTCTTTGGTTATACCAAGTCTCTTGATGATTACACTGTCCACATTTATTTGAAGTGGTTAGCCCTTTTCTCCAGAGGGCATCATATGAGTCATTCAAGCCTTTGAATATGTGGCTGCGTTATGTTAGAGACCATGCCCCACTTCTTTGAGATTCTGGTTCGAATGCAAAGACTTTTTCATCTCAGAAGTAAAACTTTCAGATTGGAGCAGCCGCTGCCATTACAGTGAATCTGTTCTGTACTCTAGCTCCATCGTATGTGTACATTGCAGACTCCACTTCAGAGATGTAGCTAGGTGCTCAGTTGGAGACAGGATCTCACACAAATAGTTTTCCTTTATTTCTCTGGTCGGTCTAAGAAATTTTTAATATTATTCTGTACCACTGTGTAGCATATTTTTCTAGCTGCTGTGTTCCAGTTTAAACCAGTCTTATTTGGCCATTGAAAAAATAAACATAGACATATTGCTTCCAAAAGGAACTCAAAATGAACTTGAGAAATGTCCTTGCACAGTGATTTCTCCAGAAGGGCGCGAGAGTGAGCACGAGAGAGAGAGAGAGAGAGAGAGAGAGAGCACTGTGTGACTTGCTTGTTTTGCGTGCAAAGTAATCTAAGCAAGAAGAATTGGAACTCTGTATATTGAGAGTGTGTATTTTCAGTAATATAACTATATTCAGGGGGGAGGAATTCATTTTCTGCTTTGAAATGCATGAATGTAAATACCTGTAGTTAAAATCAATTTTACCCATCCCAAGCAATTGTGTACATTCAACAAATGCATTGTACAGCAGGGGTCGGCAACCCTTGGCATGCTTGCCACTTTGGAGCAGCATACAGCGCTGCTGCTGCTCCTCCCACTGGTCCTGTCCCCCCGGGGGAGCGTGGCCAGCGCTATGGGGCTCCTGGCCCCTGCTGGTGCCACCCCCCACCCCATCCCCACTGGTAAGTGAGGCCAGCAGGGAAAAGGAGCTCCGTGTGCAGGGGTGGAGCCAGAAGGGAGGAGTCGCTGGCCCCGCCCCCAGCACCTGCTGGCCCCACCCCCAGCATCTGCTGAGGGTGCAGTGTGTGGGGCTGGCACGGGGACCAGCAAAGGTTGCCGACCCCTGTTGTACAGCAATTAAAGGTGATTCAGGCTACTTACATTCCTAATATTAGGCATGGTCTTAAGTATCTGGCTTTGTTTTTTAATATGCCCATCACAATAGTGTCCAAATGTTGTATTAGGGTGGAAAAACATTTTATGAAGAGAGAAATTTCCTCAAAGAAGTTTCACACAAAACCATCCTGTATTTCTAAAAGTCTTTGTCATAATTCAAAATAATGCAACATCTCTTAATCTCACCTGCAGTAAATACCAATTTGCCTAAGCAGTGTCTTTTTATTTCATTTTATTTTATTGTAATTATTATGGGTCTGATCCTGGAGCTGTATACTGAATTCCCAGCTCTGTGAAAAATTGCTGCCCTACAACATCCCTCGTAGTTCTGTGTGCCTTTATAATTTATTTTGGTCAGCTTGCAAAAATGCAAGCATTTGCTCTGAACTAAGAGAGATTATAGGTACCAATTTGATCATATGTGATCCTAAAATGACTCTTATTTTCTTTGCTCTGGTGTTAAACAAAAAAATAGTTGGGTTAATAAGATACTTCAAGCTTATCTACACAGGGTTGTTCCTGATTAACGCTATGTATGAACAATTTGATTCCAGAACAAGAGTCCTTTGTTCATGGTTAGCTTAATGCACAAAAAACAAGCCCAAACCACTTAGTGTGTTAAGCTGATGAGGAACAAGCCACTCTTTTCCAGTGAGGACTTGCTAATAGCTGTGCTGAAACAGATGAATAACAAATCACAGCTTGAAAGAGAGACTGCAGAACTCAAATTTATATGCAAATTCGACTCAGTTGCCTTGGGGTTAAACAGGGACTATGGATTTTTCTCTCATTACAACAGGTGATTTGACCTCACCTTCCTCTATGTGCTGTTCCCCAGTGTTTAAATCCTAACATCTATTTTGATTTGCTGTTACAGCCTGACCTGATCCTATGTCACTTCCCTGCATTTAATTTCCTCCCATTCTGTAAATTTCCCATCTTCAAAGCATCTGACCAAGTGGGATTTTCTCCCACGAAAGCTCATGCGATAAATAGATCTGTTAATCTTTAAAAGTGCCACAGGACTCTTGTTTGTTTTTTTGAAATCAGAGTGTCCATGCATGGAATTAATTAAGAATGTCTCCAAGTGTAGACGAGACCTTGGTCTAAAATGGTCAGATTTGCATCCAGCAATTAATTGCAGACACAAACTACTCTCATAAAAAGAGAAAACATTCTTTTTAGAAACCTTGCCATGACTGTGTGAAAAATATCAATGGCCTGTTTCCTTACAAGTAATAAAATAAAGAAATATCAGTTCTGTCTCATATAAATACATGAAATGTTAGTTTTACTCTTCCCCATTTAATCACCCACACCTAGGCCTTCCTTAGATTCTGCATGTGAAGTTGCAATTCACAGGCACTGAAGAAAGGAGTTTTAGATCACAAGTAAATGTGTTTGGGGTATTTCATAGAGATCATTTTAATGTATTTCTGAGAAATATTTTAGCCGCATTTATGCTGATTTTTTTTTTTTTAGCTCAGTGCTCTTTATAATAGCATTTTTTTAGCAATTTTGAAGAATTGTAACTCCTAGTAAAAATCTACAGGTGTGCATTCAAGAAGCAGTGGTCTCTGAGACTTGAAGCTTGGGATAGACTACCAAAAATAAAGCTTCAGGTGCATCTGGTTGTCTCTGAATGCTTCAGAGACAGCCCAGGTTATTTCTGATGGCTGCTTCTAGACTTCGGAAAAAAGAATCAGACGGGGGTGGTGAGGAAAGCATAATACAAAAGAAACCAAACCACGGTTTTCAAGCAAGGGAATTGAGTGACTTGCTGTCCATTGTCAAAACACACAGACTACAGGAGAAGTGGGAGGTTCAAAGGTTATCATCCTGTTATGCTAATTGAGTTTGAGCTAAGCTCTTCCCAAGAAAGAAAGCCTCTTAGTGAATTACTTATTCAATACCTCTGGATGCAAATTTGATGGCCATAACTGTGTCTTAGAATCTACTGGAGAGGCCCTTGAAGAATACAACTAAAGGATTTCTCTTAATTTAAGCATCTCCAAATGAAAAGCAACCGGGAAAGCTGAGAGTCCCTTTTGCCATTTATTGTGTTTGCATAAGAAGCCAAAGATGTTCAGGTACACAGCACCCTGGCAAGTCCTCTGCCTGTCAATGGAACAGGGGCTGAGGGTAAGAAAACGTGTTTTTATGTTGCTTTCTGAAAATGATCATTTATTATTTTAATGCTTACGAAGGTGGGTGTGTGTGTGTGAGAGAGAGAATTATCTGGTAGATGAAAGAGAGCTCACTCCCATCTTTGTGAGGTTACATATGTACATATTTTTGGTTTGGCCTTCTCAGTTGTGCTGAGACTCTGATTTCTGGGAAGAACAGAGCAAAAGCAAAGGAAGTGAATTATGAAAAACGATATAAATTTGACTTCTCTAGCATCTTCTATCCAAGACTTTCAAAAGGATTTTAAGACATTTAATGAATTAGTCCTCACAACTTCCTTGCAATGTACATGTTAAAGAGGGAAACTGAGGCACAGCCAGCTTTTTGTCTCGCTCAAAATCATACAGCAAGATTGTGATGTGCATGTGAATAAAATCCAGATCTGATTCCCAGTCAGTTCAGTTGCATATAATGCTCCCTAGCTGTCTTCTAAACTGGATTCTGTTTGAGGCCATTTTTTAATCTTGAGGCTGCATGAATATAAGAAGATAAATTGCTGCAACAGGATTATTATTCTTGGGAAGTTTGAAATATGAAAAGAAACAAACTTGTTTTGATTCAATTCAGATTCACTTAGCTTGAAGTGATTTTCATAATGATTCCCACATTGTAGTGTGGTATCCTTTCCTTGAAAGCAATCTCTATTTGATATTGAAAATTATGGAGCTTTAGGTGAAGCATTATGATCTTTATATTGCAGAAACACCTGAAACTGTACTACTTTGTTGCCAACTCCCATGATTTCAATCATGATTCCTGCGATATTTGGTGTTCTTTTTTAATACCCTAGATGATGGGAATCTGTGAATGTGTGCAATCTCAGCTTTTTGTTTTTTAATTCTCCGTGGTTGCAAGGAAAAACTTGAAAGCCTGGTTCCTAATGGCTCTGAAACCAGACCGACCAATATATTATTTTTTAAAATCTCATGATTTTCAAAACTATGTCATGAGTTTTGAGTGTCTCTCATGATTTTTGAATAGCTGAGGTTAACAGTACTACATTCGTTGAAGGAAATGCAGATTTGGTTATACAACCGCTGAAGACTTCTTTATGGCAAAAATTATTGGTTATTAGTATTCCAGTAACGGCCTTCAAAGTTGATTTTGACTTTATCTTCTATGAACCCCAAGTCCTTTTGATTTTAAAGGATCTGATCTATGCAGATTTCATAGATTACTTATCAGCCCCTGGGTAACTACCTGGGTGAACAGCATGATTTTATGCTACCAAAACTGAACAGTATTTTGGAAGAAAAAGTGAATTGTTTCTCCATATGAAATTAAGGGGAAACTTTAGGTAGGCCTGATTTAAGTGCTTAATCCAGAATCTGTCTTTCTCTGAATGCACTAAACGTTTCACTTTCTTCACCCATTTTGGTAACCTTAAAGCCATCTAGGAACTGGCTTATTAAATGCAAAAAAATACAAGTTTATAAAACCTGATGCTTATAATTTTATATGCACAAAAAAAAGGCATTAACTTTAAATACATTGGGTTTTTGCATGTAGAAATTTAATGATACCTCATTAGCATAAATTTAGTGTCTGACATTTAATTTGGGGGGGGTTGTTTAAAAAGAAATGATTAAACAAATACATTTCAATATATTATTAACAGCAGTGAAATTCAGATAAGTGCAGGACATGCTCTGTAATTCTACCTGCAGAGAATCAGCTGTGAGGTACTCTGGTTTTCTGACATTTTCATCATAATTATGTCATTTGCTTCATGTAAGTCCTCTATATGAGTCTGTACATATTCAAGGGTCAGCCCAGATGGATCTCTTTGCAGGATCAGAACAAGGAATCTAGTGGCACTTCTAAAGACAAACAAATTTATTTATCGCATGAGAAAATCCCACTTCCTCAATAGTAAGACAAGTCATTAACAAGCATGCCTGGAATGTCAATACCATAACAAACTTATGACATCCATACAGAATCTATTTTATCACAGGAACAACATGGCCTGCGGATCATGGCCATGGTTAACAAAAAAAAAAAAAACAAAACAACCCTTAATTAAATCATACCCTTTAGGATTATTGGTGTGTTCCCAAAGTCCACTAAAGTTAGTTGGAGTTTCTCCATTGACTGCAGAGGGACTTGGATCAGGCCTTATAAGAGGGACCAAAAAAAGATGGCTATAGAGGAAATTAAACTATAGTTGAAATCTTCTCTGCCACTCATAGGCCTGAAAAGGTCACCCCATGATTTAGCCACATGTCTGGTAAATTTTGCTCATGCACTTTTGTTTCAGTTTAAGTACATGAAATCATAGATTGCCATTACTGCTGGCCTTTTTTACACTTAATAGGTCAATGTACAAGCTGGAGAATGTGTATATGTTCTCTCATTTTTTCTTCTATATACTCAAAAGCAGTTTATTTTTAGTCTGAATTTTCTTGCAGCTTATCAAGTGCCGTAAATTATGTATTTAGTTAAATGGAACAGTGTGTATTATAGTTATCTCTGTCTCTAAGTGTGTTTGTTTTTAATCCTGCTCTTCACTGTGTGGACTGTGATAGCCCTGAATAATTCCACAGTAGTACATTTTGCTTTGGTAAGGAATTAATGCAGTCAATACAGTTTCATATTTAACATATTGTCCAGCAAGGCATTTTCATATGTGAAAGCTTATTAAAGTATATTAAATCAGACAACTGATGTGTGCACACAACTGTTCATCCTTCCCAGACCAGCCATCAGACTCCAAATGATCCTAGGAACTGGGCCCTTCTTTTTCACCTGCATTCTCATATAGTCCAGAGCTGCAATGCCTGATTTACGCACCAGCATGTGCACTGCTTACAGAGCTGTGGTTCTACCCATGCGGGCCATCGGTGCATGCAGATCTGTATGCCTGTCCAACTGGAACCATGAAGCACCACCACTTCCTCCTCATCAGTACTCACCTGTGTACACCGCATCTCCCTTGGTCTGTGAGGAAGCATGGGACACCAGCATGGCTCTGGCACTGTCGGAGCCACCAAGCCCAACAGGAGCCTCATCACCCCTCTCTTCCACTTCCCCCCAGATGATCATGACCAGTGCCAGAACTTCCTCCATTGCACAGCAGTGACCCTCGATCTTCCGACTGGGATATGAAGGACTCCCAGGACAAGTTCCTAGAAATCTTGCAACAAGTGAAGCTTTCACACATCGCACTCTCTATTGACAGTGCACTTCTTCAGCCATCCCAGGCTGTCTGGCATGCCCCAGTATCCTTACCTTGATACCCAAATGAGCTGAAAAGGTGCTACAGTGTCACAGCTGAGGGCCTCGACATCCTTTTCACACACCCACCACCCTCATCATACAAGCCGCAACAGAACATGCCTGACAACAGCATTTCAAGACTACGCCTCCAAATCGAGTGGTCAAAAAGCTTGATCTGACCACGCACAAAGTTTATCAGCAGTCCTGCAATTCTGTACTGCTGGCTACCAGACTATACTGGTGAAGAATTATTTCCAATTGTACTCTGAATTGGTGGAATTTCAAGCCTTACTTCCAGAGGATAAACAGAATTTTAGTCCCTCATTGATGAGGGTGAACTAATAGCCAAGGTCTCCCTCCAAGCAATGGTCAACACACCAGATACCTGCCACCAGCAAGCATGATGCTGTATGGTTCTTCACAGGAACTTGTGGCTCCAGACTTCTGGTTTCCCTCAGGAGGTTCAGACCACCCTTGAGGACCTCTCTTTTGACAGTCAGAAACTTTTCAGCAATAAGACAGACGAGAGTCTTCACTGGCTCAAAGACTCTCATGCCATGCTTCAGTCTTTGGGCCTTTATACTCTGGCTCCAACTCACTGCCAAAATGGGTTTTCCTTCTGACTTCGATATCCCACCCATCCTTCCCACCAACCCTATCCTCTACTTCTGGAATAGCCCTATTGCTGCCAATGATCCCAGTGATGAGATATCCCACTGCTTCTGCCTCCACTTTCTCACAGCATTCCTCCAAACAACCCTTTTGACTCTTCACTTGAGACCCACAAACCCCTCTCCACTCCTTCTCTAGTCTCCCCAGTTGTCTTTGGAGGCTGTCTTGGTCTTTTTGCACACAATAGTAGCAAAATTACCACCAATTATTGTGTATTAGACATCATCCACTGGTGGGTATTTCATAGAGTTCTTTGCCTTCCCTCCTTGTCACCCTCTTTGTGAGGGTATGCAGACCCATCCCAACCTGACCATCAGCATACATCCTTTTCCAAAAAGGCATCATAGAACATGTTTCACGCCACTACCATTGTCAAGGCTTTTACTCTCCCATTTCCTTATACCAAAAAAGGTGACCTTCTCCCCATTCTGGATCTGTGGGTATTAAAACTGTTTATACATTTCCGAATGGTCCCACTCCCCCAAATCATCTCCTCCTTTCCCAGTGGAGCCCAAGTCAGCTCTCGATATGAAGGATGTGGACATCCATCCTGCCTATCGCAAATTCCTTTGTTTCATGGTGGGAGGCTCTTATAATCAATTCCATTTGCTCCCTTTCGGGATCGCTACCGTCCCCCATGTTTTCACAAAAGTCTTCACTGTCATTGAGGCCTAGCTTCAATGCCTAGGCCACTCCTTGTTTCCATACTGGATGACTGGCTCTTATTGGCATCATCCTGCAAATGCCTCCTGTTACCATCCAGACCCTGAGAGACCTCCTCACCAGCTGGGAATCTGCTTCAACGAGGACAAGTCTACCCTTGTACCTACTTGAGAACTTATCTTTATAGAAGCATGTTTGGACTCCCTTGTGGGACGGGCCTTCCTACGGTAGACCATTTCACTGCCCTCATTTCCCTTATTTTGAAATTGCGAAGTCATCCTCGCATATGGTGCAACAGCACCTTTCATTTCTAGGACACACAGCAGCATGCATCTCTGTCAGGTATTCCCACCTTCACATGTGGTGGTTTCACTCTGTATATGATCCATAGATGAACCCCTTCAACAAGCAGGTCCCCTTACAGTAGCTCCATGTTGGTTGTATTTCCTAGTTCTGAGACCGCTTGTTATCAAATAAATAAATAAATATCCCTACACAATGAAGAATAATCAGACAGTGTTCTATAATTGTAATGGATTGCAGACAAGAAACTATTGTGTACTAGTAATTACAAAAAAAAAAAAAATTCTGAGTGTAGCTATCCTATATTGAGTATTATACACTAGCATCCTGATCAGAAGCCTTTTGAAGTCTGTGGAAGACTCCCATTGACTTCAGTGGGCTTTGGATAAGGCCACAGCTATGTTTCTCCTTCTCTTAAAAGCTGTTTTCATCAGCATACAGATTTTTAATGAAAGACCTTAAGGCCTTCAGAAATAGTTCTTAAGAAATCGGTAGCAGACACCCAGCATGCACTCCTGTCATGACACTTTTTCTGCACATCTATGATAAGTTCCAGAGGGATGGCCATGGTCTTCTATTACAGCAAAACAATCAAGGAATCCTGTGCAACTTTTAAAGACTAACAAATTAAGTGGGACTGTGATGATGAAAGCTCATTCGATAAATAAATTTGTTAGTCTTTGAAAGTACCAGAGGACTCCCTGTTTTGTTTTCCTGCACCTCTGTGATTATATATTTAAAAAAAAAACCAAAAAAAAAAAACTCATGACATTTTAAAGCCGTGGGACTTGAGTTATGATTTTGGGGCACTTGGGATCGACAGTGCTGCTGCATTAACATCTTAGTCTACCGAAATGGCAACCCCCAGCTACCTAAAAGTCACTCCTGCCTCAGTCTTTTCATTTGTTGGTCCCTGTATTCAGTTTTTTCTGGGTTTGAGGAGCAGGCTTTTAGCTTGGATGGGCCTAGGGCGATTGATTCCCAGGATTCAAACCGACCTAGCTGCCTGTGAGAATGAAAAGGGGAGAGGTGTGCAATTTCATTTAAACATTTAATTTATTATAGTTGCTTGTTTATGAACTTTCAGCCTTTGCCGTTTTCTCTGCTTTTTGATATAAGGTGCCTGCAATTTTGCTGCTTTCTTGCTTTGTTTACATCTTTAATAGCTAGTAAATGATTGTCCTTGGTATTTATTTTGGGGATTTTGACATTCAAAGTAGATGTATTGTAACATATCAATTCTCATTGATTAATGTTATCTCTGTTATCTGGGATTAGTTCCTTTAATCCTTCCACTTCATTTATATTATCAAGTCCATATTTTTTGGAAACAATTAGGGGAAAAAAAGAGGAAGTCTATTCTGAGGGTCGGTTGGGAAGGTTGATGTAGATAAGATGACCTACATGTTTAGGAGATCTCTGAAGTGCTATATACTCAAAATAATCCTAGGTTCTTTGGTTCCAGCTGAGTGAAACTAATCAGAAAATGATTCCATCCAAATAAGACATCTTGGCGATTCCCCCTAAGATTATTTGAGAGCATTTTCAGAAAAGTTCCCATTATTGTTCACAAATTTGGACTCTTGAGACCTTATCACGCAATGCTTTGTAAAACCAAAACTCCCACTGACTTGAATGGAAATGTCATGTAGATTACAGGCTGTGGGAGGAAGAAGGGGGGGGGCGCTAAATCTGCACTAAATTTAATCCTAACATTTCCCATCTTTGAACCTCTACTAGCCAAAGTGACAACAGAAGCTCTTGTATAGAGAAGGGCGCCCTGCACAAGACAATTTTGTAATGTGCACCAAAAGTATCGTATAATGGGATGTTTCCTCTTCTTGAAGGAATTCATTTCTTCAATATATAGCTGAGTGGAGACAATGGCAGAGGGAAGTGAGAGGTTACTTTTAAATACATATTTTCAGTGGCTTCATTTGGGTGCTCTATGCTGTTTGTTGCTACTGATTGTAATGGCTTTTCCTCCAACATTTTGACTAGAGCAAATAACATTTGTTTGTGTGTCTGAAATAGTGAGCACATCTGGTAAATCAGGATTTTACTGTATTTTTCTAGAGCAGAGAGTGAGCAAAATGTCTTGATGGAGACTCGCTATGAATTGCACTTAGTTGGAGGTTACCCCTCTATTGTGCAAAGAAGGAAATATGACAACATAACCTGAACTATCCCTTACCAGCCATGGTCTGAGGATGCCCGATAGTAGGGTTTTACATATTACCTTTTTGAGAAGGGGGCACTTTGGTTTTAAATCAGCTGAATGAGGGAGGCTCTGTGGAGGTCAAATTAAATACATAATTAACATTTTATATGACATAGTCTACTGTATTTTTTCTTTAGAGTCTGAAAGAAATACTTACATTTTATTACTTTGGATGCTGCAAATGTGATTTAAGTTGCATCTGATCTCAAATTCATTTAAGGATTTTAACATTTCGGATGCCCAGTTTTTGACAAAATAGTTTGATGGCTACATTTGCTAGCTTTCAAAGAGAACTTCTGCTCTGAAGAATTCAGCTGAACTTTCGTCCCCTGCTTGTTTCCATGTCCTCCCACCACGTCCCTGGGGAGCAACAATTCGACTCCCAACAAATCTCTTCTCCAGTTTAGAGAATGATTAGCCACACTCTTAATTATGTTGCTCTGCCTAATTCAGCACTTAATACGTGGATTACATGGGGATGATTTAGAAAATACTTCGAAGTGGAATAATCAGTTGCAACATTATCTCTACTAAAGTTTCAATTTACCTTAACTTGAAAGGAGGCTAATGACAACTGCTCATATCAAAAGAGCTAACTCCCCAGGCCATTTCTAAGATGAATATAGTATAATCAGTTAATTAATTGAACAGGAAACAAATCTAGACTAAGAAGAGAGCTTTTCTATTTCAGAGCTACCTTGGAAATGTTTATGACTCCATTGATAAAACCCCTAAGGAACGTACCAACTTCATTCTTTATTAACCAAGGCGGTAGGGAATGTGGTTGAATAAATGGGAATTGTTGCATCTTATGGATATTTAGCGACACTAGGGGTTAGGTGCTCATTGGTTCAAGTGAAAAACAGGACTTTAAATGGCAGAAAGATGGTGTTAAAGACATTTATTGAGGTATCAAAGTGTAATACCTAAAACTATGTACCTCATTCACTGCACTCCTTCAGCAACAGCCTGGGTTGGTTAGTTTCTTTTACAGGGCTATGAAAATAAACACAGATCAAATAAACATACCAAATCTATTGGAACAAACTTCCAGTGCAAGACTCACATTTGTAACAGAGTACTTGCTAAATGCCACGCAGCTGTATACAATCTCTCTAAAACATATGGCAAAGATACAGACTTTCACTTAGGTGAAATGTGGTCCTCATTGATCAGAAAACATGAATCTTAAACAAATTTAGCTGTATATGTAACCCATATGCCTGAAAAGGCTATCTCTGAGAGACCTGCTGAGGGTGGGTTGCTGTTGTTGGGCAGATTAGCGACCCACAACTGGAAACTTCCAGAGGCAGGGTGTGGTAGCAATTTGAGCATGCTCCACAGTGTACCCTGCTGGTGTGATCAGTCAGATGACTGGAGAGCAGCAGCCTGAGCAGACAGCAGGCAGGAGCTGCCTTGAGGGAGACCATGTGCTCAGTGTTCTGGAGAGGATCTGAGCCAGGAGTGAACAAGATGTTTTCTCCATGTAAAGGAGTCATTTGCAACAGACCTTGCAGACATGCATATGGGACTGAGGGCTGGTTGCAGAGGAGAAGAGAGAGCCTGCATGTAATGCTACAGAGGATCCCAGCAAAGAAAGAAGAGGACAGCTATTTCTTGCCACTCAAGCTTCCACACTGGAACAGAGACTGTAGCTGAGAGTTGGGTGAACTCCACACAGACTTTGGGACTCTTGGGTATCTTTCATGCAAGGGATTGTTCTTGGTTAATTGTAGTTTGTTTTCTTAGGATAAGGTTCATTTAGTTAGTAGTTAATAAAGTTCATTGTTATGTTTGTTTTTAGTAGTATTTTAATGTGTGAGTGTAGCTCTGAGCAAGCTTCACCGTGAGTCCTGTACAGACTGGATCCTGGGTCTCCAGCTGCTTTCCCCATAGGGGTTGGGATTGATTTCTGTGGGGCACTGGAGAAGGGCAATTTAATTAATTTTAGCCCACCCGAAGGTTACATATATGTATTGGAGGAGGGATTTATTAAAAAATATGGTGCCTTCTAGAGAAAGTAGGCTAAGTTGTTAGATCCATTTGACCCTGAACTTTACTATACCATTGAAAACATGGGCTGGCTTTTACCTTTTCTTTTTGTTGTTTCTTTAATTGCTAAAGCTGTAAAATGATGGTGTAATTCATAATATGGGCAATAATGAAGGGGGAGGGTGAATTTGGTTTCAACTGGGCAGTTTAGATTGTTTTTGGAGAGTGTGGGGACCCCTATAGTACACGGAGCCAAATTCTGACCTGAAGTTAGCCATGTGCCCATAGTAGATATGATGGCAGACTCATCCTCTGTGAAAGGGGAAAAGGGCTGCGTAGCATGGGCAATGGTAACTCACTCTGTTCCTCCTCCTTTTAGGAGCAATGTATGTGCCCTGTGTCTGCTGCTTAGAAATAGTAGCCCATGGTACCACATACGCAGGGCGGCTAGGGAATTAAGATGCTGCTTGCTTTAGGGATGTGTTAGCCAGCCATCTGTTCTAGAGCTCTATTCAATGCTCTAGTGAATTTTAGGTGGAGCCCAAACCAAAACCTGACACCTCACACCACTGAAACCCAAGCCTGGACCCAGACCAAAATTTTTATCCAGGTTTTATCAGTGAGTCCAACCAAAACCACTCTATATAGTATAGTGTTTGGGGAGAGATGCTCACCTAATTGACAGTGCAAAACTGAAGATCTGGTCTACCCTATAAAACAGACCAGCGTGGTAATTTGGTTTTGTGCTGCAGTAGCTCAGTTGCTTTATGAATCTTTCCCACTGAATTTTGGAAGAATGTGACTGTCCCTCTGGGCACGACAGGGAAATTGTGGGACAGCACTGGAGGACTATGATTATCAGTACTCAAGTGCATTAATGTGTGTTCTTGCTCCAAAGTGGGTAAGTTGCCAGCCTCAGTGAAAGTGGAACCTGGACTGTAACACGCCCCCCCCCTTGCCGTCCCTCCGCCCCCCACCCCCCACATATATTTCATATACACACATGGGCCATCTAGCCTGGGCTGAAAGTAGCACCAGCCTTGTGTGAGAGGTTTCAGTATGTGCATATACCCTTTGATTTATCACCAGGTTTCTGCAGTAGCTGGCTGTAGCATGACCTCACAAAGTCATGCTCGCTTCCTAATCCCATTTAAGGCTACCCTAATTGATAAGAAAAGATGTCTGCACTAAATGGTCAGTAAGCACCTTACCCATGTTATTGTTTAGTCTGTGGGCAAAACCTTCACAAAAGAAGTAATTATCTAATTGAAGACGTATATTGCCTTTGGGCAGATTTTTGCTTTAGCTACGCCCTGTTCAGCATCGCTAAGTCCAGATATAGTTTTGGAAATGAAGATAATCAGACCATAGAGTTTGGTTAACCCCCATTTTTTTGTTTTTGTTTGTGTTCTTTTAGTGATGTTTTATACAAAAAATGCAGCTTTTAAAAGGCCAAGCAAACAGGGTAATGTTTGTGACCAGGAGGCTGGAAAACACATGTGCATTTTTGGCAGTTCTATTATGTCTTTGGTCAGTTGCACAGAACAGCCCGAAACCGTCTGCATTGTAACAAGGTCGTGCAGCGTTCCCATTCTGCACCAGGACGTACGCTTGACACATTGACTGATGTTTGTCTGCACCTCTAGAATGTTGTACTCGGCTGCTGGGTATTTCAAATTACGCCGTCACCACAATTTTTAATCATCTCTGAAGCATTAATATTCAGGTGGTAGTAATACTCTGCATTTGTACAACAGCTTTCCTTTGAGGCTCTCATGGTGCTTGGAGGTTCAAAGTTAGCATTACTAATACTGACTGTTTTAATGGACATATACACGCAAACACATGCTTCTTTTCCTTTGATGAAGTATTTAAAAATTAAGGACAAAGTTTTTAAACCTCAGTGACCCCAATTAAGCTCCTAACTCCATTTCTGAATAAGTAGCTCAATTGTCAGAAATCAGAGGGGGTGCTTCAACACCTTCTCAAAATCAGGTCACCCCTTTTTTCTTTAAAGTATCTAAAATAAGGATTTAGGAGTCTACCTTTAGTCATGCAGGTTTTAGAAAGTTTTCTTATGGGTCCTTTGGTTAGACGTCTAACAATGGGGGACTTCGCGCCCCCCCCCCCCAAGGGTAGGGTTTTGCCCAAAACTTCCCCTATATTTGCCATTCCTGAGAGAAGCTGCTTTCCACTAATGTCCTGGGTATAGATGACAAAGCAGCTTTTGGAAGGTGAGGAAACCTTGGAAAAAATCCTTTTGCCGAGGGCAAGTAGCTCTGTGAATGTGCAAGTTAAGTATCATGCATTTTTTATCCTTATAATCACAGGGCCAGTTAAATACTTCTGCCTGGGTTGGTACACTTTCATGACAATTTCAGAATATGCTATAATCATAACATTAATTTTATTTGTATTTTCAGAACTAGACTTACTAATAGGATCCCATTTGTTCAACCTGATGATGTAAGGCAAACTACTCATGTCTGGTGAAAAAGTCGGTTATTTATAGGTAAATCCAATTATGCAGTTAGTTAATGTTACCAATGGAATTTTTTTTAGAGATAAGAAAATGTCCTAAATGATTCTTTTGTATATTTTAGCAACTGAGCTCTGCTTTCAGTTAGAAAAACATAGTTTCTGATTGAATTTATTGGTGAGTATTTAGCTTTGTGGGCAGAATGGACCATCTAATTTCTGTAGATTTATTTCAAATACTGAAGGGCAGGAACATTAGTGTTCAATGAGCCACCCCATAATTGCATTAGCGTGTAAATTTCCTGATGGCCTGGTTTCCTTTCCTATTATACTGAGTGGGGAAAATTAGAGACGTATTGTAGATATTTGCACTTATGCTACAAGAGACTTTCTTTTTTGGAGTCTTTTTTTTTTATTGGCTGCTTGTTTCTTGAGAATAAGACATGGGTTAGCCCTGGTGTTTTTGTTTGTTCTGCCAAAAAATCTGTAGTGCGTTAAGCTCAGAATGTAAAAAATGTTAATTTGTTCTTAGTAGAGGTTTATTTATAGCCCAGAGATCTCGCATAATTGGTTTTGCCAGATATAAATCATAGGAGAGTCACATAAATTAGTATGAGTTAGCCTATGAATTTTTTTACTGCTCAGTTTATTTTGAATCTATTCTTTAATTTCCAAGCAATTCAATAAACAATAGACAATTTGTGGATTATATGCCACTCTGTTGTCTGCCATTAAGATGCACTCCATGAGTTGTGCAGTGTGTTAATGGAAATAAAATGTGCACTGGGGCTGACCACTGAAGTACTTTTCTGAATCATCAGGTCAGAGAATTTAGTAAATGGGTTTTCCCCTTTGTTAACATGTCAATCTAGCAAGGGAACCATGAAGAAAACAGAACTTATTTTTTTCTAATTGGCCCTTTTCGTTCTGTGAAAATCAGCTTGAAGATCTCTTCAGAATCCCATCTATGGAAAATAAGGTAGAACTTCCGTGGCATGTTTTGGGTTCTTAAGCAAAGCAAAATCAGAGAGTCAATGGGGCTGGTCATATGAATAAAGGTAGATATGTGTTTGTAAGTACTGCACAATTGGAACCTAAACTAAGGGGAAATTCCAGACGGGGGGTTTCACAGAGAAATGTCACTATTTCTTAGCCCTCAGATCCCTCAGACTGGTTGTGTAGGGCATTGTTAGCTCAGATTGTTCCTTGAAGATAAGCAAAGAAAGTTTATCCAAGACCACTTGTACACGGAGCATCTGGAGCCAATTGTGCTAAGCATTGTACAAACACCTAACAAAAAGATGGTTCCGACTCCAAAGAGTTTACAAGTCTAAATAACATTTATACCATGTCCAATATATTTAGAGTAACAAGTAATGACTACATAACACCCTTGTACTCTGCAATCCTCACCTACTAATCAAATGAAGAAAGAAGAAATTAATACAACCTTTAAAAAATATCAAAACCAACAACCTTTCTCACAAAGCGTTTTGACCCCAAAAGGGAGAAAATACCAGAGGCTCAATGAAGTCCACGTGGACTGTCTTTTAATTTTACGTGGAAGTCGCTAAGATACGACGGGGAAGAGCAGCAGTATAAAACTCTAAGTTGGGTCGAAATATGAGGTGGGAACTTTGGCTGTGTTAGCAAAGAGAACGTGCTAAGGAAAGGATAACAGTGCTCGCATCATCAAGTAACTTCAGAACCACCACCACAACCACCAATCCTCCACCCAGACATGTTTTAAAAAATGCCCACTCTAGATCAGGGGCATAGACAGCCCCTCTTTCCTGGCCACGCCCCTGTGTCTGCAGGGTGGGGCTGGCCACAGAAAGCTTCCGGTCATGTGACCAGAAACTGCCTTAGTTGCTCTAGTTGCCAGGCAGCAACTGGAGCTTTCCCGAGGAGGAGTGGATGGGGGGAGATGGCAAGATCAGGCCCACCCACTGCTGCCAGGCACTGTGGTGGGCGGGCCCTGACCCATCCATGTCTGCGCCGCTGCCCTGGGTTTGCTTTAGTACCACAAATAGCTTATCCCTCTGCTATAACAATCCCTGACAGAGGGACAATCAGGGGCTGAGTAGGGTGCCTACAGGACACTGCCAAAGTGCTCCATTTTTCTGCCATCATTGGCAGTGGTTAAAGTATAATTTGATGGGCCCTGGAACCCTCCTAAACTCCGGGCCCCCTTCCTGTATTGTCTGGGCCCCCTTCATGCATGTGCGGCCCCAGCCCAGGTAGGCATTTACAACCACTTCTCAGTACCACATGCATCGGTTATCGCTCCATAAAAATATTTATAATTTTATATGGCATTTATGTCTATAGCAATTATTGTCACAAACTAGCAAACATTGCATAAGACAATAAGTATTGTGATTAACAACAGTGAGGCGTAGGACCTGCCAGCAGCCAGGGCAGGGTAGAACATGCCTTCCGCTGGATTTTTCTATTTTTAGGGGCCCCGGAGCTCTGGCCCCTCAGATTTATGGGCCCCGGAACTGCGTTCCAGTGCGTTCCCCCTTACTTTAACCCCTGATCATTGGGTTTTTTGCTCTTATGAAAAATTGCTTAGAATTACCACTGTATTTTACAGTTAATGTATCCTTACCCTGCTTGTGCTTCCCTGTGTTCCAAGAAAGTTGGATGCTATGTAGTTGTAGCCATCTTGGTCCCCAGGATTTTAGAGAGGCAAGAGTGGTGAAGTAATAGCTTTTATTGGACCAACTTCTCTTGCTGAGAGAGACAAGCATTTGAGTTTACACAGAGCTCTTACTCAGGCCAGAAGAAATCCCACTCCCATTTGATACTGCATCAGGGAAGGGGAAGGAGTTGACACTGGGAGATGTTTCACCTAAGCTGCTCACATACCAAAAAATGAGAGGGGAGTTTGGGGCAGGAAAAACCTCTGGGCCTTCCCTTTATCTCACTTCATCCAGCAAACTCCTACCTTTTGAGTTAGAGGTTCACTTTTCTGCATTACTGAGAATTTTCCAGGCCAACATTTTCTTTTCTCCCACAAGTAATCATGGGTACCAGTGACATTTCTGAATCCATCCTTTTGGCTGTGAATTGCAGATAAAACTATGATCAGTATGACTTTCAGTAGCAGTCAGTCCTCTTGCAGGTAACCCAAAACAAAAGAAGTAGTCTACAGGTTGGGCACAAAACCTTGAGCAAACTTTACCTTGCATTCTTTTCAAGAGAGAGGCATTATTTCTAGAAGGTCTTGTGTCTAAAGGACAGGGACTGGGCGTATAGAAATCTGAATTCTGTTCCTGGGTCTGTGTCTGATGTCCTCTATGACCTTTGACAAACCACTTAACCTCACAAGTTCCAAAGGGGTAGCTGTGTTAGTTTAGTTCATCAAAACAAACAAGGAATCCTGTGGCACTTTAAAAGAGTAACAAATGTATTTATATATCGCATGAGCTTTCATGGGAGAAAATCCCACTTTGTCAGACGTTTTGAAGATAGGGAACTTACAGAATGGGAGCAAAATAAATGCAGGGAAGTGTTAATCATTGGATCAGGTCAGACTGTTACAGCAAATCAAAGTAGTTAAGATTAAAACATTGAGGAACCGCATATAGAGGAAGGTGAGGTTAAATCACCTGTTGCAATGAGAAAAAAATCCATAGTCCTTGTTTAACCCTGAGGCAACAGTATCAAATCTACATATGAATTCCAATTCTACAGTTTCTCTTTGACGCTTTAATTTGTTATCCATTTGTTTGAGCACAGCTATTAACAAATCATCAATGGAGTGAGCAGGGAGATTGAAGTGTTCCCCTACTTGTTTTTGAATGTTGCTATTTCTGATGTCAGATTTGTGTCCATTTATTCAGTTTTTAATAGGCACATACAGCCTAGTTTTCAGGAGGTTTGAGCGGTCACACTTGCAGCTGAAGTCAATGGGAGATCAAGCATTCAGCATTAGAGGTTGATTTTAGATAATGCTAACTCTAACTTCTTTGTGAAATGGAAACTGTATCTGAGGTGCTATGAGGCTTGGTTAATAAAACAAATGTGCTTTGAGTCCTTATATGGAGGGACTATATACGTGCAAAGTGGTGGTGTTCTGTTTGTCCTCTGTTTGAATAAGTATAGATGTGCTGCTGAGCCCCTTAAAATACTCTGACACTGTTCTTTCTCCATGTTGTACCCTTTCAAGGACAGATGTGCACTGGCATATCACACTTTCCCAGCTGCCTTTATATAGCTGGTTACGGTAATCGCATGTGAATACAAGTTAGAAAGAGATTTGTTGAGCCAGGCTGCATACCCAGTTCTAAAATCGGGTTAGGTGCTATCTGCTGTGGGGTAGCCTATGACAGGCTGTGTGAGCCAAGGGGCCATTGCACATCAGGAACGCTAACAATTGGGAGAGTTCAAGGAATGCTCCCTCTATGTGGTCCTGAAGTACTGTGGACCCCCAGGATGGCAGGAATGAGATATTGCCCTGACTCCCAACACCTCTCTCCCATATTGGCCAGACCAGCAGCCTGGAGAGAGATTGTGCCCCCAGAACTTCCCATGGGGTGGTCAGTTGTTTACTGCCCTCCACAGAGGGCGGCAGACAGCAATTAAATCAGATGATCTATCCCTGTCTCGGTGAAATCTCTACAAAATCCCTATAGGGACTTAGTTTTCTTTGACCCAATTATGTTGTGGCATGATAATATAATATATGTAATATGAGAATGGAGAGGAAAATAAATGCCCTCCATCCCGGTATTTGCCAAGAGAGGTGATGATGCACTGGTGTGGAGACCAATACTCGACTGCTTGTATTTAGCCTGACATGGAGAGGTGTAAACAAAGCAGAATGCTGAGCTGGTTTATGATCAGTGTTTTAATGCTGCATGCTGCTGAACTGGCTGGAATCTGTACAAAGGGCCCTGACTAGAAGCCGGCACACCCACACAAAGTGGATAATGGGTTGTCTCATCTGGATGAAATCTGTGTGACTTACCCCAGATAAAACACCAAATATCATGAGAATAGGGATAAAATCACAAGATCACACTATGCTTTGCACTTCTGTAGCCTGGCTCATCAGGAGGAGGAAGAAGAGGTAGAAATAAAGAGAAATTCAACTTAAAAAGCTTAAAAAACTCTTCAAAGCGTCTGACGAAGTGGGATTTTCTCTCACGAAAGCTCATGCAATTAATAAATCTGTTAGTCTTTAAAAGTGCCACAAGACTCTGTTGTCTTAAAAAGACCAGTGAGGGGTGGGGAGAATGAAGCGAAAAAGTCAGAGGAAAAGAGGTGCATCTGGGAAACCATTCCAAATGATGTCAATGACACACAGAAACGGCCCGTTTCACAAATATTTTATTAGTGGCACTTGAGCAAAAAAAGTTGCTGATTCCTACAGAGCAGCTGGTACTCTCAAGCCTACCCAGGTGAGCAGTCCTGCTTCCTCATTCAAAAGATGGAAGGACTGTATTTTGTGCAGCGGAAGATACGGGACACATCTGGGCATCTCAAAGTACTCATCCAGTCCTCTGTGCCTGACATCTACATGGAGACAGAAATGAAACCCTTTGCGGTCTCATGATGCTGCCAGGTCTTAAGTAGATGGAGTGTAGTAGCCTCAAGACAATGCTACGCTGCTCTCCACTCCAGCTCTGTAACTTGGAACGTGCCAGCCTTTATTCCAGAATTGATTAAATATGGGCTATGAAGCACTCACTGTACAATGTCATGAATTTCAATTACTGTTAACAGTAGCTGATTGGGTAAGAAAATCCATTGTGGCCCTATCTCAGCTTGAAGTGTGCCCTTACTCCTTCAGGAACATGACCAAAATCACTTTGAAATCAAACACATAGAAAACACTCCGGATGAAGGCTGCAGAAATGGAATCATGATTGCATGTGGCAGTGTCAAAGGCTAGAGTCAGGAAAACCCCACTGTGTAGTTGAACGTAAGTCTAGAGTAAAAACACAGCACTCTCAAGAACTACTGAAGGTTCTCTGAGCCTTATAGGGAGATCATTTTGGAGTGCAAGCTATGTGTGCACAGAAAGTCGCATAGGAAAGGGAGGGGAAGCGGTTTAATGGAATGACAGTATGCAGGCATTTGAAATGTTAGCAAACAAGCCAGTTTATGCTAATTTTATTGTATAAAAGTTGACATTCCTGTATCGCAAGAAGACCCTTAATCAAAAACTTGCAACTCTGCAAAATAAGTAATAGACAGATTTATGAAGGAAAGCATTTGATACTTATTTCATATTTTAATTCATATCACAACCTCAACCATCTTTGCATGGTGAACAGCAAGTAGGTATGTTTTTAATGAGGCAAACAGCCCTTTCTAATTCTTAAGGCAGCAAAGTAAACAAATGTGAATTCAGGCATGGTTGTGTCTGCAGTATTGGGCACCTTATAAATGCAGGGATCATGGCTATGCTAAAAACAAAGTAGTGAATAAAGCCATTTAAATTCATTCTAGACCAGAAGAAAAATCTCTCCATTTAGTTTTCCACTTAGATGGATGTTCTTTGTGCATCATTATATTAATAAGTCTTAGAGAAGTGTGGAACTATGAAATTTGAACATCCTGAGTGGTAGTTCACATTATTAATTAAAATGTTTGATATGAAAAATGGTGCATAGATTATAGCCTCTTTCTTTGCCGATTTGATGTGAAAGATTAAGTAAAATGGCAGCAATTTCTTAAATCTATGGTATTTACAGTGAGTTTTCTAAAGAGGAACTACAGTGATTAGTTGTAAAACCTCAGCTAGCTCAGACAGTCTATACTAGATAAGAATCTCTATTTATGTAAAAGGAATTTTCTAAGCATTATTAGAAATGTTCATCACTGTGTCAGCACAGCCATCTAGTGAATGAGCTTTCTCAGTGAGGGTGGC
The DNA here is from genome assembly GCA_007922175.1 of Pelusios castaneus. Lineage (NCBI taxonomy): Eukaryota > Metazoa > Chordata > Testudines > Pelomedusidae > Pelusios > Pelusios castaneus. Next base: position 5,582,665 of record ML685886.1, on the reverse strand, counting down.
CATTTTAACGGTACTTCCCTGCCAGTCCAAAGATGCAGTTAGGACTGAAAGAAAATTGGTTTCCTATTTTTAAGCATGAGAAATTGTAATGTTTCAAAGATACTGTAAATTAAACACTATTGGCCTGATGTCACAGACATAAAGTCCTCTGTACGCCACTCTGGCAATATAAAGGGGCTTTGAAGTAGATGGGAAGTGCATTTACAACTCCTTTAAGGTTTCTTTACACTGCCAGAGTGATGTAAACAAGCCTTACTATAAATCAGAACCAAGCCTCTCAGTTTAAAAAAAATTATTTAATAATTTGCCCAATAAATCTTAAGTTAGTCTTAACGTAAAGAACTTGTCTTATAAGAACTTTTTGTGGCTTGTCAACATCCAGCATTTTCTGCTAATGGGAAAGATAAAATCTGCATTTCTAACACCGGACATAAGCCATCTCTTTCACATATGCTGAAGGCACAGGAAAACAGGCAACCAAGTGAGACACAGCTATTGCAGCTGACTCTAATTTGGTATTGGAAATAATGCCACATGACTTTTGACCAATACAAGCTAACCAAGAGTGCTTAAATTTCAAATATCGAGTAATTCTAGTGAACGCTATAAAGAGGGGGAAATTAAAATTAACAGACCGAGTAAAATTGAATAACAAATTCAAGAAAAACAGCCTTTGTCGGGGTATTCCCCAATAAGAAAAAATAGGCTAAATTTGTCAAGTATATTATTCACTATGAATTGGCTAATGAGTGCTATCAGAAAGGCATTTAGTGATTTGCTCTTCATTGTACTGAGATGCAGGAAATAAAATCTTCCATTACAGCTGAATTTTCCTAATTTTCATGTTTTATTTAAGTCCTTGGTATGATTTAGCATGTATAAGCACGTGTTTAATTGTCTTTACTGTGACTACTCACATGTTGAACTTGAATCACATGCTTTTCTAGACGATGGCTTAGAGTTTGCTGTTGTTGGCTTTCTGTCTTTGCATAGCATTACCACAACAATTGGGGAAAAACTTTATTAACCACCTTCTTAACATCCCAGTACCAACCTCCAAAGTGCTTGAGTCAGTTCTGATGGTTCCGACATTTCTTAATGAGGAAATATTTTTGCACCAGGCGGAGTGTGTTTATGGAAACCAATGTGCTGCTATCATTGTTTTTACTGTCAAGCCCTTGGCGCTGTTCTCTTAATTAATTTAGTAGTTAAACACTTTATCGCATAAACTAACAGAACCATAGCCCCTGAGGTCATGCTGCATCCTAGGGAAGTTGCATAAAGTTTTCCAATAAGTGGATATGAACTTATGATAAAAGCATTGAGTTTTAATAGAATTATGTACTGGGAGCATATTCATACTAGGAGTTCAATTTAACTGAATGTTACTGCAGTGAATACTAAATGAATTAGTAATCAATGAATATAAATACCAATGATCTTGATACAGGCTGGCTGTTCCAATTCCATAGTGGAATTTTTAAAACTTGTTCAAAATGCTGGGAAATTAACAATATTAGGGATTAGAGCATGGGTTAGGGTTACCATATTTCAACCTTCCGAAAAGAGGACACTCCAGAGAGGGAAATGTTGCCCCCTGTCCTACACCTGCACCCCCAATCTCGCACACGGCCCCCCCCCCCCCCCGTTTGAGTGTCTGGGAGCCCAGCTTTCTTTGTGTGATGGAGACTCTGATTGGCTGGCAGACCACAAGCAGAGCTGAGGTGGGACTGGCTGAAATCCCAGATGTTTTTTGCTATTTAAAAAATCCGGCCGTATAGAGATTTAATGTCCAGAAAGGAGGACATATCTGGAAAAATCTAAATGTATGGTATCCCTACATGAGTAGGCAAACTTTTTGGCCTGAGGGCCACATCTGCGGTGTGGTGAGCCAGGGACAGGAGAAGCGATATGTCATCATGTGCCAGCAATGCCCCTCTGCCTTATACATTGGCCAAATTGGACTGTCTCTGCACAAAATAAATGGACACAAATCAGACATCAAGAATAACAATCCAAAAACCAATAGAGGAGTACTTCAGCCTCCCTGTACCTTCTGTAAAAGGCTTGACATTTATAGTGCTTCAGCAAAAAAAAGTTAAAACCAGACTTAAATGTGAAACTGCAGAGCTGGAATTCATATGCAAATTTGACACCATCAGATTACATCTAAATAGGGACTTGCAATGGCTTAACTCCATTACTAAAGCAAACAAGGAGTCTAGTGTCACTTTTAAAGACTAACAAATTTCTTTATCGCATGAGCTTTCATGAGAGAAAATCCCACTTCGTCAAACGCTTGAAGGTGGGGAATGTTGTTGTTCCCCATTTTCAAGCTCCGACGAAGTGGGATTTTCTCCCACAAAAGTTCATGTGATAAAGGAATTTGTTAGTCTTTAAAAGTGACACCAGACTCCTTGATTATTTTGCTGAAATAGTTTTTAACCATCTCATATTCCTTCCTGTAAAAGGCACAGAAGCACAGAAGAACCACCAGTGGTTTTCTGAGGTTTCAGAAGCAGCGAGATACAGGAAGCAATGTTTTTGTTTTGTTTTCTCTGTAAATTAATTAGATTTCTCTATCTCTCTGGGGGGAGGGGGAACGAACCACACTCCTTGCCCCAGTATGGCCGTTACCATGAACAAATAAGCTCAAATGCAAATATATATGGAAAACAACTCTGAGAAGGACATTCCTATGGCATATTCATTCTGTTTTACTAGCCACCAATATTTTCATAATTTTGCAATATCCATTGAGTGGCATGTGACCCTAGCTGTGAGAATCTTAAGATATTTACTGTTGCTGTTCTAGTAATGGTTAAGGGTGTTCAGGGATGGCTTCCCGTCTGGGATAAATTCCAAATAAACTTTCTGAGCTATGGTTTTCAGGGCAGTCGCATATAAAACCATAGAATAGTAGGGTTGGAAGGGACCTCATGAGGTCATCTAGTCCAACTGCCTGCTAAAATTAGCAGGACTACTCTCACTAACTCATCCCAGCCAGGGTTTTGTCTAATGGGCCTTAAAAGTTTCCAAAGATGAAGATTCCACCACCTCCCTACATAACCCATTCCAGGGCTTCACCACCCTCCTAGTGAGAGAGTTTTTCCTAATATCCAACCTTGACCTCCCCAGCTGCAACTTGAAACCATTGCTCCTTGTTCTGTCCTCTGTCACCACCGAGAACAGCCTAGCTCCCTCCTCTTTGGAGCATCCCTTTAAGTAGTTGAAGGTTGCTATCAATAGAGCCCTACGTGGACACAAATATGTGGATTCGCATCCGATCTGCATCTGCAAGAAATGGTCCGCGGATATCTGTGTTGTATCCGCGGTTGCGGATATTTGCGTATTTGCATATATGTGGATCTGTATCCGATCTGCATCTGCAAGAAATGGTCTGCGGATATCTGCATTGTATCCATGGATGCAGATATCTGCAGATATAACGCAGATATCTGCGGATTTGCAGGGCTCTAGCTATCAAATCCCCCTCAGTGCATGGGATCTTCCTGAATCCTATCCCTATCCTCCAGCGCATCTACCATTCCGCCCAGCTTGGTGTCATCCACAGACTTACTGAGTGTACAATCTATCCCATCATCCAGATCATTAATGAAGAAGGGGTTCTACAAGTATGTCAGTAACAAGAAGAGGATCAGGGATGGTGTGGGTCCCTTATTGAAAGGGGCAGGTATCCTCGTGGTGGATGATGCAGAAAAGGCTGAAGTACTCAAAGCTTTTTTTACTTCAGTCTTCACAGGGAGGGTCAGCTCCCAAGCTACTACACTGGGTAACACAGAATGGAGAGAAGGAGAGCGGCCCTCGGTGATGGAGGTCAGGTTAGGGACTACTTAAAGAAGTTGGATGTGCACAAGTCTATGGGACTGGATGAACTGCATCCAAGGGTGCTGAGGGAGTTGGCCAATGTGATTGCAGAGCCGCTGGCTATTATCTTTGAAAACTCGTGGCAAATGGGGGAGGTCCCGGAGGATTGGAAAAGGCAAATATAGTAGCTATCTTCAAGAAAGGGAAGAAAGAGGATCCGGGGAACTACAGACCCACCAGCCTCACCTCATGCCCTGGGAAATTCATGGAGCAGGTCCTCAGAGAATCCATCCTGAAACACTTGGAGGAAAATAGAGAGATCAGGAACAGTCAACATGGATTCACCAAGGGCAAGTCGTGCCTGACCAACCTGATTGCCTTCTATGATGAGATGACTGGATTTGTGGATGAAGGAAGAGCCTCTGATGTGGTATACCTTGACATTAGCACGGCTTTTGAAACGGTTTCCCACAGCATTCTCGTCGGCAAATTAAGAAAGTATTCTCTTCCAGCCCAATGATTCTATATTGAACAAAACCGGCCCCAGGACTGATCCCTGGGGCACCCTGCTTGTTACTGGTTGCAGAGGCGGCTTTTGGGTAGGTGAAGCAGGCATACATCTAGGGCCCAAAGCAGTAAGGGGCCTCGTCACTTTCTTTGCCTACCCCAAAGGGCACATCTGCCTCAGTTGGCAGCAGGAGTAGGAGCTGTCCCCTGCAGCCGGCGGCAGGGAGCTGGGGTCAGAAGTGGGGGGAGGAGGGGGCAGGGCGGCGGCAGGATGGGGAGCTGGGGCCAGCGGTGGGGAGCCAGGGCTGGTGGCGGGAGTGGGAAGTCAGAGCCCTGGGAAGGTGGCTGGTGGCAGGGAATCAGGACCACAGAGGGGGCCCCTCACAGGCCTATAGGGCCCCCAACAGCCAAAGGCTGTCTCTGACTGGTTGCCAACTAGACATTGAGCCATTGATCCCTACCTGCTGAGCCCAATGATCTAGCCAGCTTTCTATCCAACTTATGGTCCATTCATCCAACCCATACTTCCTTAACTTGCTGACAAGTTACACTTTGTTATGTGCAGTTAGGATCATGCATCCCCCATGGAAATGAGTTCCAATCCAGATAATGACTAGTGACTTCCACCTGTTCTGTGAGCCATTCTGAAATTGAAGCCTCTCTTTCCACCATGATGGGTTAAAGTTGCTCTGAATTATTGGTCCAGGCTCCTTGTTTCACCAAGGCCAGCTACAGGCCTGCTCTGCACTTAGTTAGGGTGATGTAGTTGCATTGTTTATTGAAAAATCCACACCCCTGGCCAGTGTGGCTATGATGATCTAAGCCCAGTCTAGAAGTAGTCATGATGCTCGAAGAATGCTTCTATTGACAGCCAGTTGCTCGGGGAGATAGTAGTCTGACTCTAACCAAAAAGACTTTCCCTTGCCTTAGGGTATGTCTATGCGAGGTTATTATATGCTTTCCCAGCTATGACAGTATAGTATCTATAGTATGCTTTCCCAGCTATGACAGTATAGTATCCATAGTGGAGGTCTACCTACAGGAACAAAGAACACCAAGGATTGCTTGAGACCTTATGGGCCCGTGGGCATTTGCTGATGACAAAACATGGTCCTGATCACCTCCTCTAGTAGCACAATGTGACCCCAGTCTCCTCTGCAACAGGACCAGCAAGAGAATTATCGCTCTCTCCCAACATCAAGTCAGGAGCGAGAGGTGGCACCCTTTCCTCCTCCTCCTCCCTACTGAAATGTAAGGCCCCACAGATCCCAAAGCCTGCACCTCACCATGCCTGGAAGGCTTGTCTACATGCATAAATTCACCAAAATAACTCTTCTGGAATAGACAATAGAGTCCTGTGGCACTTTTAAAGACTAACAGATTTATTTATCGCATGAGCTTTCGTGGGAGAAAATCCCACTTCGATTTCTCCCACGAAAGCTCATGCGATAAATAAATCTGTTAGTCTTTAAAAGTGCCACAGGACTCTGTTGTCTTTCTACAATAGACTAACACAGCTACCCCTTTGGAATTTGACTACATTTTAGTAACGGCCATCAGAAATTATATATTCCAAGCACTGTTCAGGTCAAACGCTAACCAATTAATTTTCACTTAAACCCTGAGAGGTCAGAAAGTCCTAGCATTCCCACTTTACACCGTGGGGAAACTGAGGCACAGAGATTAGATGAATTGCCAAAGATCACAGAGCTGGTCAGTGTCAGAGCTGCCCTAAGAACTGAGGAAGTCCCTGTCTTGTAGCTCTCTAGCCTAGTGCCCTGGGCTCTCTTGGACAAGGTACCCTCTGGCCTGGGTTGACTGTGTTTATTTCTGTCAGTTTTGCAAAATGCCATTGTAGAACATGCACTAACAAATTGTACAGCAATTCTTAAAGCTTTCACCAGTGGAAACTACCTTCCATCTTGCACTCTCCGCAAATCCTAATTTCCACACTTATTTAGCCTGCACCAAAAGTGATCTGCCAGTTTTGAATCTTGCCCATTTGCAGACTGTGACAAAAGATTGTTTTTGAGGTGAGGTCCCCCTGAAGGTTCGATGGCCTGAAAACGCATTCCTGGCTCACTATGATGACAAACCAGCAGGGCTGCTTTGTGGTACCTAAGCTTCCTTTAGTATCCAAAGAGCTTTCTGTCGCCTTTAGAAGAGAGAAGTCAGCTAACTGCTCTAAAAAGAGACAGCTGCATGTCCTAGAAGGATTGGTGATATACAAAGAATATGGGGACATGATCCTGGCAATCCTTTTCTTTTAACTATTGAGCGTTTGACTTGAATTCTCAGGAGAGGTGCTAGGGTAAACAAAGCCATCTCTTTACCTAGTGACCAGTCAGAGAGTTGCAGATGCAGAAGGATATATCTGGTTTACATTCCAGTTCAGTGGTTTTCAAACTTTTTTCCTTGAGACCCAGTTGAAAAAAAATCATTTATTCCCACAACCCAACAATTACATCTTTCAGCAATGCATTCCAGTTTTATGGCAGCGGCAGGAGGGGGTGCTGTGACCCAATACTGGGTCCTGACTCGTGGTTTGAAAACCACTGTTTCAGTTCATACACCCTGTTCCATACAGAGGCACTCCTACCCATTACTGTAGGCACTCCCCAGTTCATTTTTAAAATGCAGTTAGGCCTTGTCTACACACACAGGTTGGACTGTTCTAGCTATGTGAGTATAATGAAAGCAATTCTGCAGTTCCACAGTGGAGCTAGGCACCATGCTACAAACCATGGGCACCATGGCAACTGGGGTTTGTCAAGCCCTGTATTACCATGTTTTAAAGCAAGATCTATTAAATGATTTAACTATAGAACATTTTTTCCATTAAATCTTCCAAATATGGTGGGCTGCTAGGCACTCAGTAATACAAATATAATAAATAATAACTGTAATGCAATCAATTGGCCATATTTGAGATTCAAAAATCCTCCAAGTTGAAGCATAAGTTCATACAATAGCTAGGAATGCTCCATTTTGCAGCTGGATCTTTGATTTAGCTGAAATCCATGTTAAAAACTCCTGCAGTCAGACAGCTCTGTGTTGGCAGCAGATCTGAGGATCCTTAAGCTAAGAGTCTGAAACAAAATCTCTCAGTAAAGCGACTCCTGAGATGTCTGTTTCAGGCAGCAGGGTATGAACTGCTTTGATATTGACCTAAATCTGAGAAGTTGGTTTTGAACTGGAAAGCCCTAAATGGCCTGGGACCTAGTCAGCTGTCAGACAACCTCTCTACCCAGGCCAGATGGAGACAGTTTCAGTCAGACGAGGCAGCTGAGAGTGGGAAAGCAGGCAAGGTGTTCTCCATAGGGTCCATCAGCTCTGAAACTCTCTCTCCTGGGCCCCAAACAGTCCTAAATTTGTCATCCTTCAGACATGCTCCAAGGTGCAAACAGAGTGACACGGCAGGGGCCTTACACAGATTTTGTACTGATAGAACTGTATCCGTTGAGGGGATTTCTTTTTACCAAAATAGTTTCCTCAGCATAACCCCCACTATGGTGCAGTTATAGTTGTTAAGGCCAGAAGGGATCGTTAGATGATCTACTCTGATCTCTTGTATAATACAGGCCACCAGCATCACCCAGAACCCACACACTAACCCAACAATCAAAATTAGACTGGCGTATTACAGCCCTCATAGGCTACTAGGTAGCGAATAGCTGAGGCCTGAGCGGCCCCTGCAATGGCAGCGTAGCAATTGTTAGACATACCGAGGTAATCCTGGCAAAAGACCCACACCCCATGCTACAGAAAGCCAAAAAAACCCCAAATTCACTGTCAGTCTAATCTGGGGGAAAATGTCTTACTGACCTCACATGTGATGGTCAATTAGCCCCTGAACGTGTGTCCAAGAACCAGCTGGAAATAGTTATACCAATTCAAGTGGGTTTATATTTGTAGAACTGTGTCCCCAGCAGGTGGGTTATACTGCTTTAATTATACTTGCATAGCTAGAGCAGTGCAACCTGTGCGTGTAGACAAGACCTAACTGCATTTTTAAAATGTATTGGGGAGTGCCTCTTTATGGAACAGGGTATATAGGCTCTTCAGCCTATTCTACAAGACGACACTCTCTCTCAAGCCTGGGGAGACAGACCTCTCCTCGCTTACAGCCAGCCCCCCAACCTTAAACAGATACTCACCAGCAACTACAGACCAAACAACAGAAACATTAAAGTAGGAACATATCCCTGCAACAAACCACATTGCCAACTTTTCCCACATATCTACACAAAAGACATCATCACAGGACCTAATCAAGCCAGTTACTCCATCAAATGTTCCTTCGCCTGTTTGTCCACCAATGTGATTTACGCCATCATGTGCCAGATATGCCTCCACACCTTATACATTGGACAAACAGGACAGTCTGCGTGCAAGAGAATAAATGGACACAAGTCTGACGTCACAAATAACGTTAAAAAACCACCAGGGGAACTCTTCAATCTCTCTACTCAGTCCATTAACAACTTGTTAATAACTGCTCAAACAAATGGATAACAAATTGAACCTCCAAAGAGAAACTGCAGAATTGGAATTCATATGTAGATTTAATACTGTTGCCTCAGGATTCAACAGGGACTACAGATTTTTCTTATTACAACAGGTGATTTGTCCTCACCTTCCTCTATATGCTGTTCCCCAGTGTTTTACTCTTAACATCTGCTTTGTTACAACCTCAACTGATCCTGTCATTTACTTTCCTGCATTTATTTTCCTCCCGTTCTGTAAGTTCCCCATCTTCAAGTGTGTGACGAAGTAGGATTTTAATAAATACATTTGTTAGTCTTTATAAGTGCCACAGGATTCCTTGTTTGTTTTGCTGAACTAGACTGACGACTACCCCTTTGGAACATGGTATATGAACTGAATAGAGACAGACACTAGAGGTGGGTAAGGTTAATCTTAATATCAACAAACCATATCCCAAGCAGGGCGAGCCCGGGTCCCGCTCCTGGACCTGCTCCGACCCCTCAGGGGGGCTGATCTGATCTGGATCGGGCTCCTCCTGCCCAGCACCAGATCCCCGGCCAGGGTTGGTAACAGCACCACAGTGTGCCACCCCCAGCCGCCTTGTCCTGGATCCTCAGCTGGGGTCATGGCCAGATTCTGCTACTTTTAGATTTGAAAGTAGAAAAAAGATCCCTATCCAAGGCTCTAGATGCCCTAAGGTCATTAGTAACAACGAATAAAATCCTGGTAGCATGAAAATAATTTTAGCAGGCACTCAGACAGCTACGGACACTTGTTTCCAGTCCTTCACTGTTGTGGGAATTACACACACTCTTAACACTCTCCAGAAGAGTGCTGAGACAGGTCTCTTTTTGCACCATGCCTGGAAAATCACCAAATTCAAGCTCTTTTGGATCAAGGCAGGGGACAAGTTCCAGAGTGCTCACAGAGAGCCCCAAGGCAATGCTGCTTTTACTTCTGCTCTTCGTGTTCAGGCCTTCAGGGTGTAAAGTTTAATCTGATTCTGCAGTAACCATGAGGTAATCAGGCTAGCCCCAAACATTGCCTCTCCTTTGTGGGAGGAATAAAAGTAACACATTATTTATTTTTCCATTAATGTAAATGTTGCAGATTGCTTGTCTCTCGCATAGTGGCTGTTCCTCTAATTGCCCCTTTGCTGACGCAAACCTTGAGACACGCTGAGTTTTTTTTACTTAAAGGCAAAACAAAAAACCCCTACCTATGCTCTCTGCGAGCAGTTTGTTGACCTCCTTCCCACAGGGAGTATTTGAAGGCAACACTGACAGGGTGGCGCAGTCTTTAACTTTAAATTGTGCTATTTTGCATGGAGGCCTGGCATTTTTGGAAAGAAAAAAAGGGGGGCTCTTTGTGTGAATGGACTAGGAGGTGGGCTGGGTTTTTTTTGTTTTTTTAAAACCAGCTCTCAGTTCCATGACATCACAGTCATGTAAGAAGACAGGGAAGGAATTTAGCTTGACGAGCTGGAAGAAGAAAAGGGGGGGAAAAGGAAGCTTTGTGGAAAAAGACACTTTCTTGCTTCAGAGTTTACAGGCATCAAAAGAGAAAGAAGGGGTAAGCTAAATTTGCTTCCATTAAGACTTTATGGTTTGAAAGAGTAAATATATTTAAATCTCAGTCATTTTCTCCTGTAATGACTGAGGAATTCGTAGCTCTTAGGCTGGACTGTGTTCTGTAATATGGTGCTCTGTATATAGCAGGCAGCACTTCTGGTTTGTTCTAGTTACAGATACAGAAGAGATGACTTAAAGGAAACAGAAAAACATTCAACGTATCCACTGTGTATGCGGTTTGGACCGTTGAAAGCAATGTCTTTAGCTGATTTCTTGCTGTAGCTACTTGCAGGCCTTTCCAGTCAGCCAAACATTATCCTCTTGTCACAGTATAAACTGTATTTCAGAGCTCATCATTGTCGGGGATATATGAAGCATTTTGTATTTTCTAATGAGCTGGTTTAAAATATTGCTTGCTCTTTTATTTGCTTAGTGCCAAAGAGAATTGAAACAACATCAGGAACAGTCAGTCACATTTAGCAACAAACACCGTTGCTGGTTATACAGTGCTTCCTGCGAGCTGTCTGTTTGGTTAATATATCTTAAATGTACCGAGAGAGCACATAATTCCACTTCCAAGAAATTAAGAAAAACGAGGTTTGGGGGAAAATGTGTCTTAAAACTCAGAGCATCATACGTTTTCTTCCCCCTCATGTGTGCACTAATGTTCATGCACCACCCTAAAAGGCCAGCCTTTGTTCATTGGCTTTAGATGTTGGGAAGTCATTTAAGGTTGAGATCCTGGACTGTTTGTAAACAATCAGCCTCTTGGGTGGTTTGAGGAGCCAGGAGGGGGTTTGTAGATGGATCTGGCCTGATTTTTTTGGATGTGTTTTTTCAGTCAATAGACATCTAGCCCAGATGGCTGAGTAGACATCAGAATGCTGCAAAAAGGGGATATGCTGCTTTGGGCGTCCTGGGGAGCCTTTTTAGAAGCTGCCTTTTTAAATGATCTTCAGTACCACATTGAACTGTCTGAGATGTGCACGTGGCAACAGATCTTCATGTAACAGTGGGGCTTGCGGTAATGATCGTCCCAATGCAAAGTGAATGATGCAGCCCTTATTTGATTGGCTGCTTCAGAGTCGTCCCACTCATTCAGCTAAAAAAGAAAACCCATATTGTCGTGACCAGCTAGCTGAGGAGAGTTCACGCTATTCAAGATTTGTACTGGAATGAAGTCAATTCACAGTGTTTGCCTGAATTTTTTCTCCACTGTCGTATGAATTCTCCGCTTTGCTGCAAGAACAAGTGATAACTGTCTTAATGAAATGATGCTTTAACAGAGTCCAGATGTACCACGGGTCGTTTCATCAAGGGCTTTTCAGCAGGAAAAGGAGTGAGTGAGTGAGTGCTGAAGTAGGGCTTGAGAATGGGTTGTAAAGGGGAGTGTCTTAGCATATCTCAGCTCCCTTTTGCCCAAAAAAGGAGCAGAGAAACTTTCCCAGTCTTGTTTCCAGTGAAATATCCCTTGAGAGGTGTGAGCTAGAATATGTACTGTCACTGTAATGTTGGCTGTGATCAGAATGAAACTTGGAATCTTAGATGGAGTTGCTATCTGCTTAGAAGGCTAGGCTCACACGGTAGGTCATATGCTATAGCCTGGGGATAGCAATGGCATCTGGAGAATTTACTAACATCCTGCTATTCCACTGCTTAGAAGAAACTCTAGACATTTGGTTTATTGCTAATAAACCTCCTCTCTGGATTCTGTTCAGCCTGACTTTGTTTCTTTTAAAATGCTGCTTATTTAGATTTTTGCTGGTCTTTTGTTTGACCAATATGTCAAACTCTGCTAATTTATTTTCACCCCATCTAGTTCATTTAGCATGGGAATATTTTTCAGCTGATCAGTTTGTATTTCTGAATGGGTATTTTAATATATACAGTGAGTGAAAGGATGAGGTTAAGATTTTTAAAGCAATCTAGGGGATTTAGAGACATGTCTTCCATTAAAACCCATCTTAGTGGATTGCTTTGTAAATTTGTATTTTCCTACACCTACATGCCCTGTTTGTTTGTTTGTTTTTTATGAGTGTCTTAACTTCATTATAGAAGCAGAAAAGTTTGGGGGGGGGGGGGGAATTTCTTTTTAGTAAGGAAATAAAAGTTCCCAGATTATTCCCTTAGCTGTGTTGGATGTAGAGGTTTGAGGAGGAGAAATAGTGCGATGATTCCTCTTCCATTTTCCTTTTGTTATTTGTATGTCTTATTACATCCCATGTTCACAAAGACTGGCTGTGCTGAGTTGCAGCAACATGGATAAAAGAGACATGTCTGCCACATTGGAGTGTAGCCTGAGAATTTTCAAAGCTGCCTAAGGTGTTTTACTCCCACCCAGGTTCCACTAGAAATTAATGGGAGCTGGGCAGCCTGATCCACAAGACAGCTTAGAACAGGGCTTGACAAAACCTGGTTGCCATGGTGTCTGGGAATTTTACCCTGGTTCCTAGCAGCTGCAGGGGGCAGAACGCCCCCAATGGGCTCCCTGCACCCTTCCTCCCCCCAAGCCACCATCACATTCAGAGGCACCTAGGTTTCTTTGGCAGTGGGGGTGCTTCTGTGCCCCTGGCCGCTACTGCTGCCCCCAATGTCCACAGCAGCGGCAGAGGGCTTCTTTGTCCCACACCGCTGTCAAAAGTGGTGACAGCATTTCGGCAGCGGGGGCCCCTCTAATGTGCCAAACACCTACATACCCCAGTTTTGGGACTAGCGCCTAGGCGTGCGGCGCATTTGTCAAGGCCTGGCTTAGAAAATCTCAGGCTAAAATATTAAGAATTGTTCCTTTACAAATGTTGTTTCCCCATCTGCTCCTATTTGCCAAGGACAATGTTGATAATAATTTCCGAAGTGTGACTTGATATTGAGAATTACATCCCTGTTTCCCGAATACCGTACATGATATACAGGGAGATCCAGGAGCAGACTCTTGCCTTGACTTGCATTGGGTATTCTTAAGGTTAAGGTTGCGAGAGGTCGGGTAGTGTTCTTTTTACCATTGCCAGTGAATGGTATGAGATTTCTATTGACTCTTCTGTGACATTTTTTTAACCAAATGACCTAAAAATGAACTCTCTGTTTTATGTTTCTGGAAAACAGGGAATGGTAAAGCAGGGTTTTTTTGGTGGTTTTTGAGACAGTGGAGCTTAGTAGGGCCCTGAGAGGATAAATCTTCTAAAGCATCACAGATAGCTCTCCAAAGTCCTATGAAAAACTGCTTTCCCTTCTCATTTGAGTACTGAGTAAACTCACCGTTAAACCCTTTGATCACCACCAAGTCTATTTCTTTCCATTTCAAAGCATCCCCTCATTTTTCTTAAGCCCCAACATGCCGATTGTCCCCTTTGGTGGAACCTGGAGCTGAAACAGCCTTCAAGTCATCTGGGATGGAGCCAAATATAAAATGATGTCATTGTAAGCTGTCGTGCACTCAGGACTGTTGCAGGGAACTTCAAGGTTTTTTCCTCTAAAATAATCCCATTTTCTTAAGATCATTGGGAAAAACAATGGTGTGTGTGAGTGTTATTTGCTGCTTATTCTTGTTCCTGGTAAGCATTGGTAGATGTAGCTCAGATGGTGGAACCTTCCCCTAGCGGTACTGGTTAGAACACTTACCTGGCCCTCCTTAGCCCCCTTCTGCATTCCAGAATGTTCTGAGGGCAAGGCTGTAGAAGGGATGTGGCAGTCCCTGCCGTCTCAGTTCCTCCCAATTGCAGCAGTGGACCAAGAACATCTCCAGATCCATCAGATCCAGGCCCTTCTCTTGACCGAATTTACACCCTATCACTGGTCTACACTTAAAATTTATATCAACCCAGCTATGTCTCTCAGGGTGTGGAAAAATATACGCCCTTTAAGCACTGTAGTTAAACCAACCTAACTCCCTGGTGCAGACAATGCTAAGTTAACAGAAGAATTCATCCATCAACCTAGCCACCGCCACTCAGAGGGGTGGATTACTTGCATCAATGGGAAAAAACGTTCCCAAGGAAGCATTTACACTGCAGGCACTTGAACAGCATAGCCGTAGTGTAGACATGCCCTTAATCTACTCCGGTTTTAGAGTGAGTGTAGCTTTTTAGTGATAAGCTTAGGTCATTAAGGAAAAGTTCCTATTCTTAGATTAGTTAGTATTTAAGTCTTCAGTTCCAGCTACTGGTTACATGCTGGATTTGAAAGCTAAGAGCCCTGGCTTCAAAGGTATGTCTCTTATAGAACAGTCTTTCTGACATTAGACACCCAGGTAAGATGCCTGGTCTGGCTTCGAGAGGGTCACTCACCCTCTGGGTGGTCTATGTGTAGCACATGCAAAGAGTACCAGCAAAGGTTACAAAACATATTGTCCCAGGAAGTTCTAGCCTTGAAGCCTTCTGGATCCAGAACTGCTAAAGGATCCATATTTAAGGTGAAAATGGCAGTGTTTGCATCTGAAGTTTCAGGGACTAAGAAGAGCTCTATGGGGAAGATTTCAGTCTTGGTTCAGGGATCAGGTTCAGGGCTTTGATGCAGTCAAGGCTGTAGAGGTTGCAGGTGGCTGTGGTTTGAGAAAAAGGCAAGAGACCTACAATGGCACCCTAGGGGGTGGTTTTGGTGGGTGTCCACCATGCTTGTTGGCTTTAGGGCTGGCGGGCACTACAGGCTCAGGACTCTTTCTGCCTTAAGGTTTTGATTTTTAAAGACGATCTAATCTTGCCTCATTCTTTCAGAACCCCCTCCCCCATTTCCCCAATGACAGAGTGTTATTCTCTCCATTTTACCATGGAGGAAGCAGGGAGTTGAATGTAATGTGCCTCTAGGGTGCACTGCCGCACAATCAAGAATAGAATCCCGGTCTCATGACACCCAGTCTTTAGCCATAGCTACAAAGCCATCCTTATTCCCAGAATGAATGGTCAAGCAATCATCTTGCAACAGAAGAAGCTTTCTCTTTGGTGTGTCTGCAAAGCAAATGGTCTCCAGGTCCCAAGTCTTTCAAATGCTAGTAGGATCTCTGGGCGGAGTAGTGGAAACTTGTGCTCCAATCATGTTGATAGTGACTTCCAGAGGTGGGCTTTACTACCTTTGTATGCAAATTCTGCCACTTAAATAGAATCCTTCCCTAACCAATCTGAATTACAGCATTAACACCACTGTGCATATTAATAAATATTATAAAATATGAGCATGTTACAGAAACAGCCTTTAACTTTTTAATAATCCACGTATGTTGAGCTGTCTTACTGCCGTGACAACTAAAATATCCTACGAATCAGTCAACATACATTTGACTGTCTAGCAATCACCCGCTAAACAAGGTTAGATGAGAGTGGAACTTGGTTTTGATGTAAGTAATCCTTGGGGACAGATGCTGGTGATTGAATAAGCAACATTCTCCCCCTTGACTCTGTGTCAAACCAATGGCACAGCATAGCAGGGAGGGCTGTGTACTTCCAGGTACTCTCTTAACCCAGGTCTTGCATCGGGATCCACTAGCATTAGCCCCTGTCGTGTGTGGAGTCCCAGTAAGTTAAATAGACTCTACACAAGTGTAAGTACACATTAGTGCATCTTGATGTTGAGTTGGGACGTGTGCAGAGGGAGGGCTTCGCTCCTGGGACTTGGACATTCCCATGGCACTCCGTGTAAACAGATGTCCGCAGCACCATGGCCAAATGTGTAGTGGGGTAACTGCATTCTGTCTATAAATTTCCCACCCCCCCCCCCCCATTGCTTCACTTCCACATGGCATTCATCATTTCCTGTCCCAAACTAGTGTGATTTAGTTCACCCCTGTGGAGACTGCATTTCAGTAGAGCCTGTCTTGTGCAAAGTCGGTACATTATTGTGATTTAGAATGAAAGGAGCCATATAAATGAGATGCCCTCTGGAATTTTTCAGCCTAGTTTCTGCTCAAATGCAGATTTTACAGGTGTTATCATAGATAGGAATTTAGGCCGGAAATGCCAACATGTAGTTTTATCAGGTAATAACCAATGACCACTGGTACATTGGGGGGGGGGGGTTGTTTGGTTGCTTTTTGGAGAGTATGTGTGTTTGTGTTTTGTGTTTTCTCAATTACCTTGAGCTCTCCTATTGTACTTTGGATTGTGTCCTATCCAGTCACATAGCGCATCCTGTACTGGCCACTCCACTTAATAAAGATGAATGGCAAAAAGGCAATACTACTGAATGTTGTGTTAATGTTTTGAGTCACTCAGAAATCAGTGCAGAGTTAAAGGCGAACTGGGATTGGAATTTGCATTGATAAAACATCTGATGAGAGAGATGAAAAAATTACTGCTCCAGCCAAAGCTATTTCCTATAGTTGCATGTATTGCTATAATTCAATTTCACTTTCAGACTGGACTAGATGATAAGAAAGAGCAAGAGAGCAGGGAACGAGAATGAATTTTGAATATGCGTTCTTGTCTGAAGTCTGTCTCACCATCCTAATTAGCTTTTTGCATCTATTTTTTACTATTAGAGGCTCCTGTTTCCTTCAGTGGTGCGTGAAACTTGGTTGCAGGTTCTTCAAGGGCCCTAGATAGCTGGCTGCTTGCAGAAATGGGGGTGACTGGCACCAATAATAAACAATTCTGTAACTTCTTGATGATGAAAGCTTAAGCACCGCTTCCTGTAAATTCAGGTTTACATCTTGACTATTTTGCTGAGGACGAATGAAAGAGCAAAGAAACATCAAATAGACTAGAACTGATTTATCCACTGGCTCTATTCAAGGGACCTGCAAACACCTTTCAAAGCCAGCGGGGAAATACAGGCACTGCAGGAACACGTAGGTATCCATTATTCATTTACAGACCTGTAACTTTCCATTGTGGCTGGGTCCATGAAATCTAGTCAGGGTGGCGGATCCTACCAGTTCAGAAGAGTAATGGTTTAGGTTCAGTTGATACTAATGCATGAAGCTGGGCAAGGGAGACTCTTGGTTCTGCTTTAAGGCTGGCTGCAGATTTATCTAATAAAAAATGGTGTGGGAAGAATTATATCATCCTCTATCCACCAGGACTTACAGGGCTAAAGAAACAAACCGCAATTTACCTCTTCCTTTTCCTCCCACCCTGAGCCACTGTCCCCTTCATGCTGCTTCAGGGAGCCACCCACTCATAACAGCATCAGAACCGTCAGCCTGCCCTGTCAGTGGGGGGCCTGCTACAGTGACCCAGAAGTGGTGGGGAGGGCAAGGTGGCAACAGCAGGAATGATGGAGGAGTGAGTGAGGGAGAGGAAATAACAGGAGCCAAAGAGATGCAGCTATGGCAGGAAGGCACATAATATGAGGACAGAAACCCAGCTCGTACCCTTGACATGATGTGGAGTGAGGCCCACTCCCTCAGGAACAGAGAAGGGGAGAGATCCCCGAAAGTTGCCAGCATAGTGGAAATGGGGTTGCCATCTTTCCTGAACAAACAGAGGGGAGAGTAGCGAACAGTTGGTGTCAGCTCCCAGGCCTCCATTGCTTTGGGAAAGCATCCATTTTTCTGGGTGCTTTTTTCCAAACCCTTTTGAGGTCGTAGTAGAGTGTACCAGTGAAGACAGCTGGCAGTGCAAATGAGCCAACTTCTGATATGATTTGGGAAGTTTTACCTGGAAATATATGTTGACAACCTGTCCATCTAGAGCAGGGCAAATCAGGGCAACCACCCTGGGCCCCAGACTTCGGGGGATCCCACTCCAGATGGAGTGGGAGGTGGGCAGCTGTTGCCCTCCCGGGGTGGACCCCAGCTTCATGCTGGGACCAGCCAGGAGGTGTGGAGCTGCTGCATACTAGACTAGGAGGGAGTTGGGTAATGAGGTACCGAGGGGGCCTGCTTAGAGGGGTGGGGGGGGAGGAGATGAAGGTGCCAAGCCGGCACTTCACGACATGCAGTGGCAGCTGCTTCTCAGAGCCTCCTCGCCCCCCTTGTGAAGGGCTGGCCAAGTGTGAGGCCGTCCCTCCCGAGCCAGGCTGCAGTGGGAGAGGTGGATAAATGCGAGGGCAGAACCTGACCAGAGCTGAGCTCTTGCCACTCTGCTCACAAGGCGATAAGCAGCGTGTCCCACGTGCCTGTATCGACACCCCTCTTTCCCGGGCAGCCAAGGAGCCATACTGAGAGAGCCAGGGACACTTCCCGCCCTACCAGGTGCAGGCTTGGCCCCCAGCTGCTGGGTGAAGGGCCCACACAGTGTGGTTTGCCCCAGGCCCAACACTCCCGTAGGGACGTCCCTGATTTCTAGGGCATTAGAATCAGTCTTATTGATAGAAGAGTTATTGACCAGCATACTGGAGTTGTCGTCTTCCACCCTGTTAAGAAAGTGGTCTGGGCACTTAAATGGCATGCCAGCCCCAAATACCGCACCACTAGCAGCAATACTATGTGGGAGTCCTGATACAGACCTTGGACCAATGACCTTTTAGCTGAGCCATACAGAAACTTACAATCCATTTTTGTCGTAGCAAGCATTTTGTTTTCTAATCCATCAGGTAGAAGCATATTTTATGATTACCTTTTGGTTCTCAAATAATACATTTTCATTCATATTAACTGCTTTGCCTATGTAGCTTTCTTAGACCATCCAGTTCCTTGGCAGGGATGAAAGTCCATGAATAAAATGACGAGTTTTTTTCACCAGCTGCATGAGACTTTTGTTTTTAATTTACAGAAGGTAGAAATGTACTGTTCCCATAGCAATGATTACATCTAATCTGATAGTGTAGCAAATTCTTCGTGGGCTAAACAAGTTTTTATTTTTAGGGTAAGAGAAAATAACTGGCTTAAAGGATCAGGTCACCTGTTACCTGGAGAAAACTGTTTTCAATTTGCTTACCTTGGTTTTAGTGGGAGGTAATCTGTGTTATTCAAAAAATAGAAACCTGGCTGTGCAACAGAAGCTTTGGATATTTGTCATTCAGGCCACGGTTTATATTTAAGCCATGGAAACAGGTTAAAAAACATCCTGTTCTCCAATTTAGACAGTTGAGTATTCAGAATAATTGTTTTCTTTTTTTCAGCCACTGTTTTCCAACCTTTATTTACTATATCAACAAAAGAAAATTACATTCTGATTTAATAAAAACATACTATTATGTACTCCATAGGAAAGCAGGAATCTATTGGAACTAAGGGGAATGTTGCTAAGCTGTTCACCTGCTTTCCAAGCAAATGCGATCGTTACACCTTGATTTTAATAGACAAAAACAGACAGCTGAGGAATTGTTCAACAGATTTCTTCAAGCATGCTCCCAAGGGGCAACCTGTTTAAACATTATGGCCCTTGCAAATCCTAAGAAATCTGCTGTTCATAAAGGAAAAATGCCAATAAGCGCATCTGGCCAACTCAAGTCAATCAAGAATACTGTTAGCTGCTAGAAAACACTGCTTTCGACATCCAAATCCATTGGATTTTAGTCATCAAATGCTGCTTCCATCACTAAATGAAAAGAATGTGCATCAGTCTGTTCCTGTGATATAGTAATGATTTTCTGTATTGCCACATAGATTTAGATTTCATTCCTCATGTAAGTGGAAAGAGTTGGGAAAAGAACTGGATAAAGGGTGTGTGTGTGTGGGGGGGGGGGGAGCCTTCATCAAAACCACATTATTTTTCAAAAAATCTCATGGCTTTTTAAAAAGAAGTAACCCAGTTTTCATTAATTGAAAAACTTCAATAACTATTTATAACATTTTCAATAATAGTTTCAGGAAAAGATATATAAAAATATGTTGCCGTAAAAGGAAAATGGGTCAGTTTCATGCTCTCTGAATCAAAAATAATCACAAACTCCTTTCTTTCTACTAGTGATTTTGCCCTTCTGTCACAGTCTCCAGTATCTGCTGCTGCTTCCTTCTCAACCCTGGAATTCAGAAAAGCAGACTTTGACTCCCTCAGGGAGCTGATGAGTAGGATCCCCGGGGAGGCTAATATGAGGGGGAAAGGAGTCTGAGAGCTGGCTGTATTTTAAAGAAAACTTATTAAGGGCACAGGAACCAACCATCCTGATGTGCAGAAAGAATAGCAAATATGGCAAGTGACCAGCTTGGTTTAACAAATAAGTTGTCGATGAGCTTAAACACGAAAAGGAAGCTTACAAGAAGTGGAAACGTGGTCAGATGACTGGGAAGGAGTATAAAAATACTGTTTGAGCTTGCAGGAGTGAAATCAAGAAGGCCAAATGACAACTGGAATTGCAGCTAGCAAGGGACGTGAAGAGTAACAAGAAGGGTTTCTACAGGTATGTTGGTAACAAGAAGGTCAGGGAGACTGTGGGCTCCTTACTGAATGGGGGAGGCAGCCTGGTGATAGATGATGTGAAAAAAGCAGAAGCTTTTTTTTTTTGGCCTCCGTCTTCACAGACAAGGTCAGCTCCCAGACCACTGAGCTGAGCAGCACAGAATGGGGAGGAGGCGAGCAGCCCTCAGCGCTGAAAGAACAGGTTCAAGGCTACTTAGAAAGACTAGACATGCACAAGTCTGTGGGGTTGGATGCAATGCATCCGATGGTGCTGAGGGAATTGCAGAGCCATCGGCCATCTTTGAAAACTCATGGTGATTGAGGGAGGTCACAGAAGATTGGAAAAAGGCAAATATAGTCCTCATCTTCAAAAAAGGGAAGGAGGACTCCCCAGAGAACTATAGGCCAGGGTCAAACTCACCTCAATCCCTGCAAAAATCATGGAGCAGGCCCTCAAGGAATCCCTTTTGAGGCACTTAAAAGAGTGCCTTACCCACTGGATCATGGAAACACTTCTCACAAACATTCAGCAACACATTTATCACAGGAGCTTCATGAAATGTACCTAGTGTGGAGGTGGGTGGGGAGCTCAACTCCAAAAGTTTGGGGACCTCTGCTGTAGAGGGAGAAGGGAAGAGGCCAAGAACAGAGCCTTAAAAGAGGCATTCAGGAAGTGGGTAAGGTGAGGAGGGTGGCCTACCAAAGGAGACACTGAGAGATCAGAGAAGTAGGAGGAAAACCCTGAGAGGACAGAGCCACAAAAGTCAATAGAGGACAAATTTCAAGAAGTAAGGAGTGTTTGACAGTGTATAAAGATGCCAAGCAGGGCTGCCAACTGTCTCTAAATTTGTGGGCAGTCTGTAAAAAAGTATGCAAATTTACTGCTGTCTGAGAGTCCATAATTAAAGAAAATGTCCCTAAAAATCTCTCCCTCAATCTCTTCCTCACTCAGCAAGCAAGGAGAGGAGCAGAGCTGAGCAGTTGGATGCTGCCTCCTGGTTCTTGGTATTGGAAGGCTTCCACTTCTTTACATCCTTGGCTGCCCAGCATCCGTAGAATTGGAAGGCTTCTATCATCAGGACCAGGAGCCAGCATCCAACTGCAGGGCAGATAGTCCAGCACCATGCATGGGTCTGATCCAGGATCCAGTGTAGATGGGGCTATGTAGATGATGCTGGGAGAGAGGGGCAAAGAGGAAAGGTCAGACACATTTTGGCCTTGCCCTTAAGTCACCAGTGCTCAGCAGTTGCTTTAACTGCTCTGTGTGGTGGGGCCAATGGGGGCTGGAGACATGGAACCTGTTTGTGCAACTGGATTCCTGCCCCCACACAGCCCACTGAGCCCATCTCATGGCAAGGCACAAGTAATGGAGACTCCATTGAAGACTGCTTCTGCACCCAGAGAGCCCGGCTGAGCACCAGCAGGGCACAGGCAAGATAGATGCATAGGGGTCCTCTCTGTGCTCTGGAGGGGTATTCATGTGACATTGTGCCTATAGCCCTTGATCCTGCCTGTGGCAGGATCCCCGCCACTCCTCCCCAGAGCCTTTCCCATTGCTCCCCATCTTCCCCCAGCCCGGCATTCCTGCCTTCCTGCCCCTCACCCCATTATCCCCTCTGCCCTTCCCATCTCTCCAGCCCAGCAGCCCTACCTTTCTCTGCTGCTGTCAATTATGGGCTGATTACAGTACTGTAACATGATTGTATTGTTCATGGTTATTTTTAGTGATGTCCAGAAAAATTTTACTGTATTAGTAAAAAAAACAAACCAAACCCTCAACTTCAGATCTTCATGGCAGTAAAAACTAATATGTAAGGTTGGCAACCCTGCCAAGAGGTTAAGGAGGGTGAGAATAGAGAACAGCCCAGACAGATGGCCAGGCAATAGCCATTAGAAAGACTCTCAATGGTGAAGACTGTGTTGTTTCAGCTCTTTTAAGCTGGTAGATAAAGTAACACTAATTTTGTAGCTCATGGCCAATTAAGGTGCTAATGACTTTTCCTTAAATGTCATTTCAGGGCAATGTTTATGTGGTTTGGAAAAATTGTCTCCTGCTCTTTGTGCTTACACATTTTCTCTGGAGTCAAACAAAGGAGAGAGAGGGCTGGGGATAAATTCACTGGCTCCCTCTAGCTCTACTCCCACATTTTCCCTAAATGAGCTACTCTCTCAAACACTTACACTTTGTAGATGAGGAATTCAACAGAGGAGGAACTATGCTAATAATTCCCTGGGAGACTAATAATTGCAGTTTACCAAAGTTCTGTAATGCTGTAGGAATGACACTGGGTTACCCCGTTACATTTGGTTTAAAAGGAGAAAGCAAGGATGCATGCACAGAGGCTCTGTAAGTATTAGAATCTCTCCTGAGAAGTGTAACTCTGTGTTAATGGCATGTGGAGATCACCTTTAACACTATAGCATTGGCTATACTCTCTCCACTTATAGAGCCTCATTAAAGCCAGGGGCTGTGACAAAGGTAGAAGGAAGAGAAAAGCTCCTTCTACCTGCCTGCGGCAAGAGGGTGCTGTAGCTACATGTTTAGCACACGTAATTGAAAAGTTGGGACTCCCCAGTAGGGATCAGGACATTACCCTGGTAGAAATCCTAGCCTCCTCCCTCACGTCTTTCCGTCAGATGGCAAAGAAGGGCCAGGGATACTTAACATGGCCTTGCCTGAGCAGCTCCTTATTTCCCTTTTTCCATATCTGCTTCTAACCAGCAGGTGTCTGCTAAATTTTCATCCCTACACAGCTTTATTGGATCCTCCAGGACTCCCCTTAATATTCTCAGGTGGTTTTATTAGCTTAAATGATTTTGTGTTATCAGCACATTTTGCCAGCTCACTATTCAACATGTCCCCAAGATAAATGAATGGATTGACTTCTGGTTCTAACACTGATCTCCAGGACACCCCATTGTAAACTAAAGCTGGCTGTAATTTGTCCACATTCTATGGAGAAAACGGGGGGGAAATCATCAGAATTTTTTGTGATTTCCCCCCCCCCCCCATTTCTTCCAAGCTGAAAATCAGCCATTTCATCCCACATCCCTCATTGCTAATTCATGACAGAGACTTGTAATTATCGTTTTTCCTGAATAGCTTCTTATTGGTTTTGCTGAGTAAATAGGTACGTTATTACATAATTGCATGCATGGCACTAATTATACAATCTCATGTACTTAGGTCATTATGTGATGCCATAATTGCATGTTGTAATTACTGCATATACATGTAACCACCTAATTATGTGCTGTGGATTGTGACTGTGATTAGAGGATGAGGTTTTTTTTTTTTTACTAATTAAAATTCTGGAATTGGGCAGTAAACTATTCTTGACCATTTGTTTCATGCACAAAAATAACTTGTAAACATAAATGTGATACAAAACAATATATAAAAGTTTAAACACAAATTGATACCTTAAAGAAAATAGACCTGCTTCAAGGCAAACCTGATCTGGACAATATAACCTATTTGTATGAATTATTCTATAATGACTGTGCTGAGGTATTATTGAAAAGCATAGTGTAAATCAGCCCATGTCTCAACTTTGCAGGAGTGTGTGATTTATCTAGTGATTGGGTCCATTATCTGCAGCACATGGATTCATTACAACATCCTGTTCCCATTTGAAGCATTGTCTATTGACCTTTGTGACCAAAAGCCAGCTAGTGTATATCCTTAGTCAGAAACAAGTATTAGCAAGAATACAGTGGGCCGGCTTTCTGCCCCATACTACATTCCACTATTTGCTGCAAGGAATCCTCCTCTGGACCCTATGGATAGAGCCCCGTAAATCCACGGATAGCCGTATCTGTGGGTGCAATGCGGATACCCACCGACCATTTCTTGCAGATGCAGATTGGATGTGTATCCACATATTTGTATCCACACAGAGCTCTGCCCATGGAGTGCCTTTTGCCAGGATGCACCAGCTAGCAGTGTTCTGTGTTTGCATCAGTGTCAGCCAGAGCAAGATATACCCTAATGGAGTCACAGCCTTAAGCTATGTATTACTCAAAGTGTCTATCTGATGTCCCCGCTAGTTCTTTATGTCTCTGGCTGTGACTTGTGCTCCTTCATGTTCCTATGAATGTTTAAAAGGAAGTTAATTCTGCACAGGAGGAAACACATGTTCTGAATTAATACAAATGTCACCACTGGGTAGCTTTGGGAAAGCTGTCAGTCCTGGTAATCATAGAAATGTTATGTGTCATATGTGCTAATGCAAGAAGAGAGGAATTGGGCTTCTTTTAGAAAAAGGATACCCTGTGGAAAAGGGTTATCCTATTACTTTCTGACTAGAGGAAGGCCAGGATTGGTTCTAGTTCCAAATTCTCCCATAGTTCAGTGATGGTTACATGTAGTAGATGGTTAGTTTGGAATGAGCTCATCTTTATTGGTTTCCAGAGACTGGTGCTTCTACCTATCTGCTTTGTTTTAAGAGTCCCCTTTTCAATCTCCTTTGCGCTGCTGCAGTGATGCAAAGGAGATTTAAAACAGCTATAAGGCAGAAGTTGGGAATTTTCCTGTGAAATGCAGCACATTCCAGGTACTGCATTGTGCTCCAATCCAATTCACTGACCACCCTATAAATCTGAGAGTTTGGGCTGCATCAGGGCTTCTGGATTTATCCCTCTTTAATATAGTTTTGTGTGTGAAGCAAATCACCATTTATGATACCTCTGTAGCATGGGGAATGGCTCACTTGCTGGTGGATTCTCTGTATCTTAAAGTCTTTAAATCATGACTTAAGGACTTTAATAAATCAGTCATTGGTTAGAAGCTTATTGCTGGAGTGGGTGGGGGAGGTTTTGTGGCCTGCATTGTGCAGGAGGTCAGACTAGATAATCATTCTGGCCCCTTCTGACCTTACAGTATATGAGTCTGAGTATATACCACTATCCATATCGTAGTCACTGATGGAAAGCAAAGGAATCAAGTTTAGATTTGTAATGTGCAAAATAAAATTGTTTTTAAAAAGGAATGTTAGAAACTTCAATTCCAAATCTGTAAATTAGGTTAGTAAATTGGTTCAGAAAGCAAACTGCAGCCTAGCCAAATACAGTTTAAAAGCAGAAAATATCTAATAGCCAAACTCGCCAGTTTCTTTTAAATTTGTCATTTTCAGCAAAAGGTTCAGACATTTGTTACTTTCTTTTGTGAACAAACCCCCTTCAGATGTTCAGGTGACACAACGCTATTGTTTTAGGACACAGTCCTGCGAAGTGCCAACTGTCTGCAGCTCCCCTTCCAGCCCATATAGGTTGCAGTTCTTTGGGTCCCAACCAAACAGGTCTTTGAGTTTCTAACAGAGTGTTCTGGCTGTGGTATTTATCAATAGCATACATGATAAATGACATCAGTGGCAGTGAGAATAGTTGACAATAGAGAACATTGTGGATTTGCACTCTGATCTACAGTTTTGTTGGTGCTGTTTGAAACTGTTGCCTCAGCAGCTAATCTGAGTGGGGGGAAAGGGCCAGATTCCTCAAAGCGACAAATGGGTCACTTTTCTGTGTATGAAATTCTAGACAAAATGAATAGGAATGCTGCTTGCATCTGCTTTCAGGTTGTAATGAGGGTCTGACAATGATTTGTCAAATTCCTGTATTAAAAAAGAGTTTAAAATACCCCACTTTTGATGACATCTATTTTTTTTTTGCTGGCTTTCCATAAATCAGGGTATTCGTGTATTCTCCCTCGATTGGCTAACATTAAAAAATGGGAAGAGCCTTTTACTGATAACTTTACTTACATGAGTAGCCTCAGATTGATTACCTGCCTGCAAAAGAGATGCAGAATGTGGCCCATTGCAGAATAAGCATGGCTTTTATTATTATTTAAAATTATTCACTGGGGTCAGGTACATTGTATCAGGCAAGAATATAACAGTGTGTGTATGGTCTGGGGGAGTGGGAGGGAGGAACTCTGTGTTCTAATCCCAGCTATGCTACTGACTAACTCTGTGGACCTTTGCGGGTCACCTGACCATTATAGGCTTTAATTTATGTATCTGTAAATTAGGGACAGTAATACGCACCAATTGAACAGAGGTATTGGGAAACCTAATTAATGCTCATAACGTTTTTTTCAAGGGCTGACATGAAAGGTATCTGCTCACTGGTAGTGCTTCTGTTTTTTTTGTTTTTTTGTTTTTTTTTTTTAAACATGAAGAGTTTGATGACTTGGAAGCTCAAAGCTAAAATTTAAGCAAAAACCTTGAGCACTTGTCTAAAGTAAGAAAGAGTGTATGGTATCCAGATGGGAGATATCTAAATGATGGGTTTGCTGTTGCTTCCATGTCTCTTCCAAATAATTATAAGATGTATATTCTTTAGTAAAAAGGCATTATTGATTTGTTTTTCCTTCCCTCACTGCATATGGCTGCTTTAATCTTAACTTTAGGAAATACTAGGATTTGCTTTCCAGATGGTGTTTACTATTTTTCCTCTTCGCTTTCTGCATAAAGGACTTTACCATGGTTTTGTTCTCTTTTACTTTTAGAAATCATCCAGAATCCCTGAGGATGACATCAGGTTGAGAAAAGACAGAATCGAAACTCGTGCCAATTTCCTGCAGCCTGTTAGTGTTCTCGCTACAAAGGAAGAGAAAATGGAAATTGAACTCCCAGTCTCGGAACATAAAAACATCACTGTGGTGGCTTCAGCACATCCCGTGGACAATCAAACCCACTTCTTTTCACCTGTTGCCAGTCACAATGGACTTAAGGACAGGCATGAATCCCTGGACAGTGAAGTTGCTAAAGAGATCCGGTATCTAGATGAAGTACTGGAGGCAAACTGCTGTGATTCTACTGTTGATAACACCTTCAATGGGACATCGTCCCCTGAGCCAAGTGCAACCATTGTGGATGGCTCTGATTCATCTGTTCATGTTACCAGTGCGTTAGTATCCAATGAAAGGGAAATCACAGTAGCTGGTAGACCATCACTCCCAGTCATTGAACAGGATGAAACGAATGTAATGGCTGAGAAGCTGAAACCTAATGGCCATTCTCTGGATGGACAAAAAGAAGAGCTTTGTGGCAATCTGAAAATGCCAGCCAGTCCAAGCTCTTCAACAAGTTCCAGAAGATCGTCCAAGGATGGAGAATTAACCTTAACTACTATTAAGAAAGAAGCTAAGTTTGAATTGCGAGCCTTCCAGGAAGACAAGAAGCCAGCCAAGCTCTTTGATGATGATAACGAGAAGGAAAAGTACAGAGTCCAGAAAGTGAGGCCATCAGAGGAAATGCTAGAACTTGAAAAGGAAAGAAGGGAGCTTATTAAAAGCCAAGCTGTAAAGAAAAATCCTGGCATTGCAGCCAAATGGTGGAACCCCCCCCAAGAAAAGACACTGGAGGAACAAATAGATGAAGAACATCTAGAGTCCCACAAGAAGTACAAGGAACGCAAGGAGAAGCAGCAACAACAGAGCGTACCACCAACATCACCTAAGCAGGTGTCCTGTTTCTTTGTACCTCCAGAGCCTGCCTGTGTTAAAAAAGAGGATATTGTCACAGAACAGATAGATTTTTCGGCTGCCAGGAAACAGTTTCAGTTAATGGAAAATTCAGGTCAGCCTCACTGTCAGATTGCACCGAAGAGATCAGGGGCACCCAAATTATTCTCTATCAAACCCTTCTACAAACCCATTGGCCCATCGCAAGTAGACAGGCCAACCACTTCCGTGACAAGACCTTCTGCCATATGTGGGCAAACAGGACAACTTGAGAATAACGATATAGCCATTGTAAAAGCTCAGAAGGTCTCCTGTGTCTCTGGGGATCATGATATAAATATTCAGAATAATCCAACCGATCCAGTAAGAGAAATGTCTCATAGTGATCCTTCAAAGTCTGGACAGACGACAAAACTGTGGGCTGATGACAGTGAATTCACTAGTGCAAGAGCAATCTTTATGGTGGTAAAGGATGACGACCCTGGCATTCTCGATCAATTTTCGAGGTCAGTCAACGTCTCCTCCCCTCCAGAGGAGCTGGACTCTGGTTTGGATGAACTGTCTGTGAGATCTCAGGATACCACAGTCTTGGAAACTCTTTCCAATGATTTCAGCATGGACAATATCAGTGACAGTGGTGCCTCTAATGAGACTATGAATGCCCTCCAAGAAAATTCACTTGCAGATTTCTCTCTGCCCCAGACCCCCCAAATGGACACCCCCTCAGAGTGTCGGGTAGGTGTTTCCAAGTCATTTAGTGACCATGGCTTTTACTCTCCTTCCTCCACCTTGCTAGACTCCATGCTGATTGATGAGCAGCTGGACTACCACGCTGGCCTACTAGTTCAAAATGCAATTCAACAAGCCATAGCTGAGCAAGCTGACAAAACAGTTTCGAAGCAAGCAACAGACAACACAGAGCAAAAGAACCCTGTCAGGGAAGAGGAAGAAGCCAGCACAGCGCCATGTTCTACGAAGCAGCAGAGCACAATGTTTGTGCCACCTCAGGTATCTTCTCCTGTTCAAGAAAAAAAGGATCCAATACCAAAGATTTCAAGAGATGAAGACTCAGCACTCAGGGAAGGAAAGACTTCGCAGCAGCCATCTTCTGTATCCCACTCCAGCCAGCCATTTACTGTGGAGGAAAACAGGCAAGAGGTCAGCTATTTTAGCAAGTACTCCGAGGCAGCCGAGCTTAGAAGTACTGCCTCCATCTTGGCTACACAGGAGTCCGAGGTGACTGTGGGTCCTTTTAAACTAAGGTCAAGAAAACAGCGGACTTTGTCCATGATAGAAGAAGAGATCAGAGCAGCCCAGGAGCGAGAGGAGGAACTGAAGAAACAGAGGCAAGGTCTACAGATGGCACAGAGCCCCATTACAAAGAGCGCACCTCCATTGGCCACCAGAACGGTGTCTTACAAAACTGCTCCAGGTAAGAGTCTGAAATTAAATATCTGGCATAATAAACATGATGTAGGGTCAGGATAGTTTTAGTTCTTTATGGGTTTTCTGTGTGCATTCTTCAGATCTGTTTTGGGTTTATTGCATGACTGCTGAATGAAAACTGCAATATCCAAAGACAGCAGAGAGTGTTCATTCAAGGCAGGTCCATAATCCTATTATACTTAACGGGAGGCCTGCAGTAGATATATACACTTTTTCCCCAGCATAACAAGGACAGGGTTTAGATGCTACCATGATAAGTCTATAGAAAACCCTAAAGATAGAGTAATTCCTTGCCACTTCCTACTATAACATTTGTGGTCCTGCTGCGTGAAGCAATCTAGCACTATAATTTAGGACAGGTCAGACGAAACACAGCAGAAACTAGCAGTACTTTTTGCAACTGTATGCCTATTTGAAAGGTGACCTGAAAAGGATTTTTTAAAATTAGGCTAGTGCCCATTTTTGTTGCTTAAAATATGTAAGGACAACCCCTTTTCCCTCCCTTTTCAGTTAGCATGTTACCTTGGCAAAGCAACTGAAAACTCCCTTCCAGGTCCCACTTTTCTAAAACAAAAACAAACTCACAGGCCTTTTTCGTACTTTAAAAAAAGCAAAAATGACCACACCCAAATTTTTTTTAGGTCTTTATGGATAGAGATCTCTATGTGGTCCAACAGTATTTTAAAGGTCTCGTTAACAGAGATCCTAGGGGAGAAAAGTTTCATTAAAGTTATGAGAAGATGTAAATGTTGATCTATATTCTGTTCTCCTTTTCACTGATGGAATCGAGACCAAGAAAACGGAAAAGAGTTTGGAGGGCAAAACCCCATTCCCAGGGTCTCATTGAAGTCAAAGACGTACTTCAGCAGTACTTGGGTTTAGATGGCAATCCTGCAGAGCATCCAAATCTGAACTTGGAATAACATCCATAACATAGATTGCTAACATTTATTTTTGTTTCCTTGTGTGACAAGAGTGATTTTGTTCTGTGTTTCTTGCTGAAAAAATGTCCAGGTGTTGCTTACTTCTTTGAACTGCTATTGTTATCCCTCTAAAACAAAACACTGTGCAGAAAAATCTCCATAAATTACACCAAATAGGATATTTTGCCTGTGGCATTCCAGGCCTTCTTATTTTATGTGATAAAACATGGACTAGATCCTCCCCTGGTGTAAATGGTCATAGTTTTGTTTACTCCAAAGGAGTGATGACAGTTTACACTAGTAGAGGATCTAGTCCATGAATATTGAAGACTCAGCAAAGATTCTGGGGTTTTAGGGCCATCTGGGACCATTAGTGTGATCCTCTAGTCAGGTCTTCTGCATAGCACAGGCCAGAGAAGTTCATCCAGTTACCCATGTGGTGAACTCAACAAATTGCTTGGCTAAACTCTATCAAGGAATATAACTCCATCCTGAATAAGACATGTGAACCCTGGCTTGAGAAACAGTTTCAGTTGCAGCCTCAGATGGGAGAAATGTTGTGGGAGCTGGTTGCGTTTCATTTGTGAAGTAATTTTAGGAAGATTGCTGAATCTAATATTTATTTTAAAGCACAGCTGGGAAAGTGTGTATTTCCCTTCCTCTTATTTTTTCCAGACAATAAATATTTACTTTGTTTTTAATATTGAGGACAAATAGAAATTATATTTTATGAGAAGATTAAGTTTATGTTTGGAGGTTTCTCTATGTGTATCCAAGCACTGTAAATTCAACTAAGCTCTGGTCCATTAGCATAGCCTGCATTGTTGCTCTGTCAGGCTTCATGTACAGACAGCATTGATGAGATATGATAGTTCTTTGTGGGTAGTTATGCATAAGCATCTCAGAAAACAAAGAAATGAAATAAAATCTCATTGAAAGGCACCATGAGCAGCTGTATTTTAACCAGCGAAGACTTGAATCCTCAGCATTGCTCAATTAAAGTTGGCGTTCCAGGTTGAATTGCTGCAGGTCACCCTAACTTTCTTGTCCCATTAGTCCAAAGGCAACTCAAGACACTGTCATAATTTTTTTCAATCTTGGGAGAAGCGCCGTAAAATAAGATGTGTATAACCAATGGGCTGTCAATAGCGGTGCGATCTTTGCAGGCGAGAACAACAGTTTAAAATCTGCTGGGCCAGGTCCTGCCCATAATCCTGGTTTCATTGGCCACCAGTTATAGGCATGATCCTCTCCTGCTATTGACAGCGCAGGAGAAACTCTACCTCATGTAAAATTCAGCTTTTTTAATCAGTTTATAGGTTGGGATTTTTAGACTTCCAGACTAAACCACAGAAAACCTGTATTGTTACTGCAACCAAATGGCTATTCCTGAAGAAAGAGCTAATATTCTCCTTTCAGCACTATCATAGCACCATGGCTCCCTCAGCCAAATGGGATTGGAGAGGACATGTGAGCAGCTGAAGAATTACTTAAAGTGGAGAGGTGTAAACCTATCAAAAGCCTTTTGAGGAGCTGTAGCAATTGACTTCGCTGGCATCAACCTACCTGTACCTAGAGAATTCACTCTCCACGGTGTGGTAGATGGGACAGCTTTACTTGGGACTCATGTTGGACCCTCCCCCTCCCAACCAATGTTTATCTTAATGTAGTCCTTCCTTTTTGTTCCTCTGAATTAAGACGTTGTGGATTATAAAGAGGTACACGCTACCTTTCGAGGAACTGATATATAAATTGAGGAGAAAAATATACATTGTGAACGCAGTGTGATATTTGTGTGCCACTGCTATTTTAAAAATTGCCAGATACCTTCGATATCGAAGGGCCTGATTCTGTGACCATTACACAGGCTGCATAGTGCTTTACTTGGTGAGTAATCCCCTTGGAATCAGGACTGTTCAGCGGGTGCAAGAGCAGTTCTCAGTAATACTGCCCCAGTAGTTGCAAAACTTTGTGTTCTTTTTAGTTAGCACTGGAAAGCAAGGGGAATACTGCAGATACTGTTAGACGTGTCTATTTATGCAAGTATGACTGTGAAAGGTAAAAACCAAAGCCAAACAGACAAAAAACCATTGGAGCATTCTGTCCATATTAAGCCTCTTGCACAATCTGCTGTAGTCTGTGAAAAGGCCCCCATTGACTTCATTGAATGTGGGCTCAGGCCCTGTGAGTATGGGAGGAAGGGAAGGGGGAGAATAACGTAGACACTATTTCCATATAGCCATGTCTGAATCTAAATAACAAAAATGTAAGAATGATTTTGCTGCAGTAACTACGGAGCTGGACTTCTCAGTAAGAATTTGCATAGAAATCCAATGAGTACCTAGTATATTAAATTTAACATGCATGCTAAATAGGGTTCCTTTCACCAGCTATGGTGGGATATGTTTCCTAGTTTGTATGTGTAATATACTCAGTGGAGGAAAACAATGTACATTGACAGTGCATTTCTCATGTTCTCGCTATTGTGTAGCAGGTACAAGTGGAAAGGGTTTGCATTTCATTTTACACAATATCTGCACAGGAAATAGGAAACATGTTGGCCTTCTACATTGTTCTCCTCACAAGTTGCAAACACACGACTTTCTAGGCCAAGAAACTTATCTATCTAGATTTGCATTATCATTTTTGAAAGAGGGCACTACTGCCTTTTACTTCAGTTTTCTCTGAAAATTGTCTTCCTTAGACTGAAAATTCTGTGTGGCAGGGACCATGTCCCATATTCTCTCTCTTTATGGAACCTAAAATACATTTGGGTCTTCAGTAAATAACAGTTGTCTTGATTGAAGCACTCTTAGTGACTCAACAGCTTTGCCTCTTGCTCACACACACACTAATTCTCGTAACTTTAGAGGAGACAGGGAGCTTGGATGATCTATAAATGCTAAATTCCCAAAGGGGTGGCCATGTTAGTCTAGTTCAGCAAAACAAATGTGTTAGTCTTTATAAGTGCCACAGGATTCTTGGTTTGTTTCATTAAACTGAAGTGGTGGTTTTTTGCCATTGGCTTAAGCAGAGCAAGGATTTCACATTGGGAACAGATACTCTGGTGAGGACCAGCTCCTGGGTGCTTTCCTTAAAGCCCCAGCTCCTAGAGTCATAGGATTATGAAAGAAGTACAGCATTTTTTAAAGCTCACAATTGTGAATGCCAAAGGATCAACAACTAGAAAGAAAAGGAAAAGAACCCCAGCATTTTTTAAAAAAAAATCTCTTGGTATTTAAGACCATCTAATGATTTTGAGGAGCCTAACTCATGGTTTTTCAGTGCTTCAGCTTCTTAATATTGCTTCCAGGAATTATATATTAAGTGGCATGCAGATAATTTGGGTAAGGTCCCATTTTCATGGCAGTTTTCTTTGTAAAAACAAAAAAGGGGGGTCCTGCTGTTCTGATCCAGATAGTTCCCCCCACCATTTCCCTCTCTCCACCCCAGAGGTGGCTACTTTGGTGCTGGATGCCTGCAGCTTGTGACACTCTATGGACTATTGTTTCTGTAAGTTCAAGAAATCAGTCTCCACTTTACACTGCCTCCTTTCCACAGGGTGTTGCTCTTCCTTCTGGGGGGCAGCTGTGATGTCAGAGTAGCTCCCCCAAAAGCACTAGTGAATTCTACAACATATTGTAGGCTGTGACCCAAAATGCAGGCCAGGACCTATCTGTCCCTGGATCTGGATCTGTACAAGGGAATGCACTAGTCTGTATTGGTCATCTCACTGCTACAGATCTTTGCCCGTTTTCTCCCATGGGGTACCTCCACCCTTGGCATGGCTGCCTGTCTTGGTTGCTCCTGAAGTCAGCTTTGTTCCACACAAATGGCCAGAGTTTTATACGTCCTCAACACTCGCAATTAATTGCAAGCCGTTGCCCATTGTTCTCCATGGGAGCGTCTGACATCAAGCCCTTTTAAAAACTGTCTGGCCATTTGAATTAGGTTCCTACATGGGAGCTATTGGGCACCGAGCTGTGAAAATCTGGATTGCGTTTGTTATGTTTGTTGCTTCCTATCTCTTTTGCACCTTCCTTCCTAGCATCATTGTAAATGTGTGTTCAGTCCTCTCCATGGAAAGATGCATGTATTTGAGCTGACAAAGAATTAAATGAGTCACAAGGTTTTATTTTGCTAGAGCTTTTGCACAGCTTTTAGTGAGAAAGGTGGTCAGCACAAAGCCATCTCTATATCAAGTTTCTCATCAGTAAACATGGGAAATCCCTAACAGGATGTGACTGAGGCTTCGTGTTAGTCATAGCTTTCCCTAAGCTGCCATTTATGTTCCTTTCTGTAGCTCAGGAATAGACAACTATCTCACGAGGCAGAAAGCAAGCTATACCTTTCTCACTGGCATGTGAAACCTCAACTATATCTCATGCGTAAATACCTTTCTTTTTGTGAATTCGTTTGCTAATTAATCCTCCTTAGAAGTGAGCTGCAAAGACTATTTTTAACTTGTTTGGAAGATTTCAGGAGAGGGTAAAAAACCAAGTCTATGGCAGCTGTTTTTAAATGCTAATGATGATTGTACTTTAAGTACATTTGAGATAATTACTTCCCTAAAGTGCTGAAAAATCTGAGCTCCTGATCTCACTGGTTTCTTTGCCAGAGTAACAACCATCACAGATACCATAAGCTGGTATAGAAAAATCACTTCAGTCTAAAAACCTCTTTTTTCTCCCCCTTTTTCCCCCCAGATAAATTACTGTCCAGCTGAAATTTCTCAGTTTCAGTCTCTCTAAAGATGAATTTGGAGGTCAGGGCAGGGGGGAGTTTCAACAAAGTTGATTGAGTCCTTTTAAGATTTGTGCAAGTGTGGGGAAGGAAAGATTGAGACCCAAAATATGTGTCCCATCTGAAAGAAAGGGAGATGCATTTTTTCCTACAGGCGTGACTCAAAAAAGAGTGCTCAGCTGCAGGGGTTCCTGCTGGAGTAGTTAGACAGGTGCCAGTGATCTGCTTATAGGAGGATGCAGTCCCAGTGCCCCAGTTTGTACTTCTAAGTATTTCCGAGGTGCTGGATGTTGTGCAGTCATTTATTCCATGTCAAAGAATAAGAAAGAAGGATGGCAAATGACAATTAGTTGTTGACAAATTTGCTTTTTTAAAGATGAACAGAGGCGGCTTTTGGGATAAGGCAAAGCAGGCACCTGCGTAGGGCCCCGAGCAGTAAGGGGTCCCTTTGCCTACCCCAAAGGCTGTGTCTGCCTCATGCCCTGCAGAACACATGGCGGGGAGCTGGGGCCGGTGGGGGGGCACTCTTGGGGGGAGCAGGGCCAATTAGCCTGCGGAGGCCCCAGCACTAGGGGGTCGGGGTGGGGCAAGCTGGCCCAGAGGCCTGGCTCCACGCTTCCGCCCCACCCCTTCCCTTCAGCTTGCTGACAAAAGAAATGGTGGGGGGGGGGTATGGCAGCTGGGTTGTAGGGCTGGGCTATTGCCCCACTCGCCCCCTTAAGGTTGGCAGTGGGGAGGATTGGGGCCCCCAGCGGGGCACAGCGGCCAGTTTTGTGGTCCCCGGCAGGGCACCGGGGTCAACCATGGGAAGCTGCGGGGGTGGGTTTTTGGGCCCCTGGCAGGGCACCGGTCTGCAGAGGGGGGCTGCAGGGTCCCTGGTGGGGAGCTAGGGTTACAGGAGGGCTTTTGGGGCTCCTGGTGAGGCAAGGGGACCATGGGGGGCTTTCAGGGACCCCAATGAGCTGCTGGGGCTGTGGAGGGGGTTGGTTGTAGGGAGCCAGCGGGGCAGGATGCCAGAGCCACAGGAGGTTTTCAGGGCCCCCCAGCATGGTGCCAGGGTGGGTTTTGTGGCCCTCAGGATAGGTTTGGGGGTCCCCAGTGGGATGCTGGGACTGTGGGGGACAGATGGGGCTGGTGCCAGGGAGCCCTATAGGGGACCCAGCAATGGGCCTTTGCTTAGGGCCCCAGATGGACTAAAGCTGCCTGTGATGGTGAACGCTATCCATGAGGAAGATTGTATCACAAAAAGCAAAACAATCATGCAACAAGCTGTTTTGTTGAAAAAGCTTCTGTTTTAATGGTTTTTCTTGTATAGAGGGATCACTGTAAAAAAGAATCAAAAACAACTGCTTTGCAGTCAACAAATTATATTACAATTATACAATTTTTTCCTACATCTTAGGTACCATTATTTGCAGTCTTCTTAATGGTGGCCACTCAATTTGTCCCAAGTGCCAGTACAATCTATAGTGTCTCTTTTTGGCCTTCATTTCATTCCCTGTTATTTCACAGCAAGACAGCGGGGTGCATATAGTGCACTTAAACTGGAAAAGAATGAATTTTTCTGTGTGAGAAAGAATGGTACCCCTTTGCACCTGATGTGTAATCAAGAAGGCCCCACCCCACCCTAGAAGTGGGCTCCATAAACAGGAAGAGGATCCTAGCTATTAGGGAAGTAGAAGATATACAGGCTGCAGTGATTTTCTCTCAGGCTCTAGAACAGTGGTTTTCAAACCATGGTTCGGGACCCAGTACTGGGTCGTAGACCGTGAGGTACTGGGTCGTGGCACCCCCCTTCTGTTCCCTCAAGAAACTGGGGTGCATTGCTCAAAGATGTAATTGTTGGGTCACAAGCATAAATTATTTTTTTTAAACTGGGTCCTGAAGAAAAACGTTTGAAAACCACTGCTCTAGAAGACCAACCTTACTAAAGGCTTTGTTCTGTGGACTTTTGTGTGAGCTGAACCAGGGTTCTAGGGTGAGGACCTTATGAACTGCTTGTTGTAATTGCTTCTGTCCTGGCATCTAATTAAGAGGATATGCTATTTTGTTAGTGTGTATTGGCTTCTTCGTTCCCCTAGGCTGTTAAAGCAAACCTTGCGGCCACCCCACTGAAGGGAAATTAGAGGGAGAACACTTGCAGCTCTAAATGGGACCACAAGGATGTGTGTAGGGCCTGCTCACACCTTTACGCACTCAAACAACATGGCATGTCCCGGAACTCTCAGAACCAAAGAAAATGCATTAATGCCCTCAGCCTTTATCTTTACATTCTGGTTGCCCCATCTCAACAAAGATCTATTAGAATTGGAAAAAGTGTGGAGAAGGACAGCAAAAATGATTATGGGTATGGAACTATTTCCATTTGAGAATGGATTAAAAAGACTGGGACTGTTCAGTTTAGAAAATAGATGACTAAGGATAGATATGATAGAGGTCTATAAAATGGGATGGAGAAAGTGAATAAGGAAGTGTTATTTATCCCTTCACGTAACACACAAACTAGGAGCCATCTGATGAAACGAATAGGCAGCAGGTTTAAAACAAGCAAACAAAAATTTATGAGCCTGTATACTGTTTATACTGTTTGGCGTCACCCCTCGGGGGTGTTATTTATCGAGGGGACCAGGCAGACGCCGGGTTCTTTTTCCACCGGGATTATAGCCCGGCCTTGATCTGATGGAAGGGAGGCGCTGACAGATACATTAGTAATTAGGGGAACTAGAACTGAATAATAAAGGGTTAAATCGAGCCAGCCGATAACCCAGGTAATTACCAAAGGAATTAAGTGCTGTTTCCATAGGGGAAACAGAAAAAGGGGGAGTGGAGTGTTAGGAATTAACAGTACCATGGCAAATAACAATAGACTAGAATTAAGAGAATTATAAGTACAAAGTGTTTATTACAGATTATTTTGGGTACAAGAAGACTTATATCTTTGCTTATTTTTTTTTTTTGTTAGTGCACTTTTTGACTGTTACATACTTGCAAGATTTATTTTTGTTGTTATGCTATTATACCGTTGTGCTGCAGCAAGCTTTAAAAATACCTGTTACTGTGCATTTTAAGATTTAATTACTAAAGCTATTCTTATTACTTTGCACTTGCCCCTAGCAACAAAGGGGTGCCCCTAACTTTAAAGGGGACAGCAGGCTATTTACCTGTACTCCCAGGCTGGGGTGCTAAACTGCTTGGTCCCTAACCTTAGCCCAATACCTTTTACAACTTAGGTTTGGGGAACTAAAACTAACTTCTAGTTTATCCAGTTGTTAAAAGAACAACCTTTCTGCTGCAATCCCTTTAAGGGGACTGAGCCCTACACATCCCTATCCTTATACCTATCTCCCCATACTCTCGGGGGTGAGGGTTCTAACCTACTTCTGTCCTTACACCAGGACTCGGGGACTAAGCTTCAATTTCTATTTTAGTTACTTATATACCTGTTACTTATATACCTGTAGCTACCAGTGTTCACCGAGGCCTTTTGTGGTTTTCTAAATACTCACCGAACTCCTTACCAACGTCTCAGTTTCGCCACCATCGGGGATCAGGTCCTGACCTTTCTTTGATGAGCTCGGGCCAACGTGCCAGTCCAGTCAGCTTCATGACTAGGACCTTTCTCTTTCTTCTCTGGACTGACCCCACTTGCTATAGTGACCGGAGCCACTGGGCGTCTTGAGTTAGTCCAACCCTCTCCGAAGGGGGTATCTGTGGGGCTGATATTTATAGAGCTTTAGCCCCCTGTGCCCCTCCTGTTTTTACAGAGGTTCCCACAGTCTTTGCCACATTGCCATCGATCATTTTAGTTAGCTGTTAGCCATTGATTATTTTAGTTAGCTGTAAGCTTATCAGGGAGCTATCACGGAGTTCTCTTTTCGTTAGGGTGCTCATTAGGGCTGCAGCTGCTCATTAGGTGACGTCTGAGTTCCTGGCATAGGTCCATGTGAGCGGTTATGCTAAGGCCTTTGAAAACTGGTTCAGGCTTGGGCCTATACATGCTAACCACTACTCTTAAAACTAGTTTCCCCTAATAATATAAATTCCATTAACCTAATCCACTTTATACAAAAAAAAGAAAGCATTTCATCACAAAATGCACAATTGACCTTTAGAACTTGTTGCCAGGAGAGGTGGTGAAGGCCAAAAGTATAATGGGGTTTAAAAAAGAATGTGATAAGTTCACGGAGGTTAGGTCCACTGATGGCTATCTGCCAAGATGGTCAGAGATGCAACCCCGTGCTCTGGGCATCCCTAAACAGCTGACCTGGGACTGGACAGCAAGGGATGGTTCACTTGAGAACTTGTGCCCTGTTCTGTTTGTTCCCTCTGAAGGATCTGGTACCACTCACTGTGGGAAGACAGGATACTGGGCTAGATGGACCATTGGTATGACCCCGTATGGCCGTTCTCATGGCCTTGAGATCTTGATGGGAACTTTGCTATTGATGTCAGTCAGTGTAGGCTCCAGCCCTCAGGCCATGCATCCCTGGGGCACAATGAGGATTACTGCTACAGGAATAACTATTTCAGTGGAGAGTTGGGAAGGACCAGGTGAACCAGAGTTAAGGTGGAGACAAAAGATGAGGTCAACGGAGAGGATGACTCTTCCGGAACCAAACTGCATAGAGTAATGCAAAGCTTAGGAGCAGACTCGCATTGGCTGCACAAAGAGACCCTTTCAGACCTGTCATCTTGGAGCCTGCTCTGTGGGGTGTCATTCATTCATGGGGAACCTGGAGCTGCTGGGACATCAGCACACACTGCCCTATCTCCGAAGGCATCCCGCATTATATACGGCAGAAAGGGACCAGGAGTCAGGGGCTTGTTCTTGGAGGAGGGGTTTGTGGCTGTGATGGAGAGGGGGATATCTCTCTTCCTGTATCAGGGTCTGCAGTCATTGAACACATCTGGCTTGTGCAGCTCTGGCTGGCTTCGTGCTGCAGGCCCCAACGCAGGGGCGGGATTTGGTATGGGGCTTCTCTACACTACAGCTCTAGGCCACTATAGCACCATAGTGTAGACACTGGCTACAGGTGACAGAGGGCAGTAATGTGTTTTCATCCTGCCTCAGAAAAGCACAGTACAGCTCCTGGCCAGGTATGTCTGCATTATCGTCAATCCTGTTTTTCAAAAATTTATAATGTGGCTGTCAGTATGTGCTCCCAAGAGGAACTTGGTGCAGACAGTCTCGGCCCGAATCTTGTTTCTGTTGTAGGGTTTTCTTGTTGAACCTTATGTTGATGTTAAACAGGTGAACTCATAGAGAAGGGCCTGAAATGTTATGGTGTCAAAAGGTATTCGACCAGAGATCAGCTGTTGTGATGTGATTGCTTTTGCTGCTTTGGAAATAAATTTTTATTTATGGGACAGTGTCACCTTGAGACTTATTTTTAAATGGACTAATTTCAGCAGAGTCACATTTGTCACAAAACACCCTTGAAATAGTTTATTCTGGTTTAATGCACAGAATATGTTGTGCCCCTGCTGATGTCTCAAAGGGTTTTCTCAGCAAGGGAGAGTGGATGGGGTCTAAGAGCTGCAGAATGTAATTTGCTTGGACCCACCCTTGGTGCTCTTCTCTCCCCCCCCCCCC
Source organism: Pelusios castaneus (assembly GCA_007922175.1). Classification (NCBI taxonomy): domain Eukaryota; kingdom Metazoa; phylum Chordata; order Testudines; family Pelomedusidae; genus Pelusios; species Pelusios castaneus. The sequence goes on along the minus strand of ML685886.1, from coordinate 5,541,890 downwards.
CCCACTTCTCTGTACACACGCCCACTGTTTAGCCTCTTTAACAGCATGATTGAGGTAAGACATCCTGGCTTCTAAACCCCTCCATGGGATCTACAAAGGAAACCCTGGGAGCAAGGAATCCAAGCACCTGCTGCCCACCCTCCTAGCTCCCTAATCCTCCGAGGGAAAATGGGGATAATCCGTTCTTCTGTTGATTACCAGTGGAGAGGGTTAGGGATGGAGAGAGAATAATGGTTCCCTGATCCCAGGGGTCTGTTGCTCCCCAGCCTCCTAAAGAAACAGGGAGGGGAGAGATCTCCCTCTTCAAGGCTCACATTTCTCCGAGAGCCTTGGAGAGTGAAGAAGGAAGCTCAGCTCTTGTTGCTCCTTAGCTTGAATGGGCACCCCAGGGGACATTCTTCTGCCACCAAACTTGGAAGGGACAGCAGTTCTGCTGTGAGGACTTAGCAGCCTCTCTCAAGGCATGAAAGAGCATATCTCAGCGTGTCTCTGGCCCTACGAAGAACAAATGAGGCAGGAAGTGCAGCTGACCATAAACTGAAAGGAGAGACGGAGGGAAATAATTTCCAAGAAGCTTCTTCCAGTTCCAGGAATCTGGGGGTCAGCCGTCATCAGAACCTCAGCTGAATGGTCTTCATAAAGCATATGATTTCTTTTCCAGTAGACAGCGTCCTTTTAAAAGAACAAGAAACGTAACTCTGAAGGGAGGGGTGTGTGGTGTTTACTCTCTGCCCTTTCTTGATGGCCTATAGCCCTTCCAAAGAAGACATGATAGGATTTAGGAAATACAATACATATTCAAAGGGAGACATGTCAGGGCTGCTGTTAGGCCAAAAATACATCTGGCAGACTGATCTGGATAGCAATTTTGCCTGGCCCCTGGGAGCTTGGGCCCATTCCCATTGAAGTCAATGGGAGTTCTGCCATGGGAAGAGGAGCAGTCTCATAACCCTTAACTCCCAGTCTCCTCGTTTGCCCACTGGTGTTTCTCTTCTAGAAGTAAAATTCCTGTTGGTTTTAGTTTGCAGTCTTGTACAAGAGCGGAACATAGCCGTAAGAGGCTAGCCATGTCAAATGAGCACTAGTTGGCAACCCAGGCACTGGGAGCAGATATCTTTGTTCTGGGTTGTTATTGTCAGGTCAGAAGCAGTGCATATTTTCTCAATTGCTTGTATCATTTTTTAAAGGGGCTGGAAAAGCCACCATGTGACCTTGAGCAGGTCACTGCATCTCTTTGCTTCAGTTTCCCCATCTATAAAATAGAAAGACCTGTGAAAAGTACAACAGTGCACTTTCCTGGATGAACGCCTACTGGCATTATAGGAATCTATTATTTGTATTATCATAGCACTTTGGGTCCCTGGTAATGAACTGGGATCCAATTGTGCTAGATACTGTAGAAACACAGAACAAGAAGATGCTCCCTGCCCCAACACTATAAGTATAAAACTAGACAGAGGAATGCAGACAGGCGTACAAGGAAACAGTGAGACGGCACTGGTTGGGAGTGGTCACAGCAGGCCCAACTCTTGTCAAGTTTAAGCATCACTGAAAGAGTGTTGGAGAACACTGAAATGGCTTTGTAGATGTTTATGGAGAGCCTCTCTATTGCACAGCAGACCACCTGATCAGGGAATATCTGAAGATGTGAAAACAAAGGTGATGTCATGGTAGGGGTCTACTGCAGACCACCTAACCAAGAAGAAAAGGTGAATAAGGCCTTTTTTGAACAACTAATAAATATCTATTGCCAGTCATCTCTTGGTAAAATAACACAGCAGAGCACAGATTATCAAACAAGTTCTTGGAATTGTATTGGAGACGTTTTTTATTTCACTTGGTGGCGAAAGCTACTAGGGGAGTGGCTGTTCTAGATTTAATTTTGACAAATAGGTAAGAGTTGGTTGAGAATTTGAAAGTGGAAGGTAGCCTGGGATCGGGTGAAAGTGATGGTGAAATAGTCATGTTCATGATGCCAAGGAATGGTATGGGGGAAGCAGCACAATAAAGATCCTGGATTTCAAGAAGGCAGACTTTAGCTAACTCTGGGGATTGGTAGGTAAGATCCCATGAGAAGCAAATCTCGGGGGGGGAAACAAACAGTTCAAGAGAGTTGGCGGTTTTTTCAGAGACCTTATTAAGGGCACAAGAGCAAACTATGCCACTAAATAGGAAAGATAGGAAGTATGGCAAGAGTCCACCTGGCTTAGCTAGGAGATCTTCAATGATCTGACACTCCAAAAGGAGTCCTACAGAAAGTGGAAACTAAGTCAAATTACAAAGGATGACTATAAACAAATAACACAAGTACAAAGGGACAAAATTAGAAAAGCCAAGGCACAGAACACAATTAAACTAACTAGAGTCATAAAGGGTAACAAGAAAACATTCCACAAATATATTGGAAGCAAGAGGAAGACCAAGGACATGGTAGGCCTATTGTTCAATGAGAGAGGGGAAATAATAACAGAATATAAACCAGGTGTCTTGTGGTTTAAAGATTTTAAAGATTGACACATTTATTTATCCCATGAGCTTTTGTGGGAGAAAATCCCACTTCATCAGACACTTTGAAGATGGGGAATTTACAGAATGGCAGAATATGTGGACATGGCAGAAGTGCCAAATGGCTTTTTTATTTGTTTTCATCAAAAAGGACAAATATAGTGCCCAACTTCTGTACCCAGAAAGATAATGGTGTAAATAAATAAGCAATCGATTTGCAAACACCTAGAAGGTCATAAGTAAGAGTCAGCATGGGTTTGTCAAGAGCAAATCATGTCAAAGCAACCACATAGCTTTCTTGGACAGGGTAACAAGCCTTGTGGTAAAGTGGCGGTGGGAGGGGTGGTAGATATGGTATATCTTGACTTTAGCAATGCACGAGCTAATACCTTGCATGACCTTCTCATAAACAAACTAGGGAAATACAACATAGATGAAACTGCTGTAAAGTGAGTGCATAAGTGGTTGGAAAACCATTCCCAGAGAGGAGTTACAAGTGGTCCACAGTCAAGATGGAAAGACGTATCAAGAGAGCTCCCACAGGGATCAATTCTGAGTCTAGTTTTGTTCAATCGGTTCATCAGTGATTTAGATAATGGTGTAGTTTGCAGAAGATATCAAGCTGGGAGGTGTTGCAAGTACTTTGGAGGATAATATTGAAATTCAAAATGATCTTGACAAAGTGAAGAAATGGTCTGAAGTAAATAGGGACATTAAGAAATACAAATGCAAAATACTCCACTTAGGAAGGCACAGTCAGGTGCGCGCGCACACACAATGGAAAATGACTTCCCAGGAAGGAGCACTGTGGAAAGGGTTCTGGAGGTCATGGTGGGTCTCAAGCTAAAGATGATTCAATAGTGTAGCAGTGTTGCAAAAAGAAAGAAACAAACAAATTAACATCGTTCTGGGATGTATTAGCAGTACTGTTGTAAGCAAGACACAAGAAGTAATTCTTCTGCTCTACTCTGCGCTAATTAGGCCTGTGCTAGAATATTTTGTCCAGTTCCGGGTGCCCTATGTCAGGAAAGATGTGAAGAAATTGGAGAAAGTTCACAGAAGAGCAATCAAAATTATGGAAAGTCTAGAAAACATGACCTGTGAGGGAAGATTGGCAAAATTGGATTTGTTTTGTTTGGAGGAGACTGAGCAGGGAAGCGATAATAGTTTTCAAGTACATAAATGGTAGTTACAAGGAATAGGAGGAAAAATTGTTCTCTTTAACTTCAGGATAGGATAAGAAGCAATGGGCTTAAATTACAGCAAATGCAGTTTAAGCTGGACATTAGGAGAAACTTCCCCTCATAATAATTAATTATAATAATTAAGCACTGGAATAAATTGCCTGGGGAGGTTGTGGAATCTCAATCATTGGAGATTTTTAAGAGTGGGTTAGACAAACTCCTGTCATGGATCGTCTAGAGCAGTGGTTCTCAACCTTTTTTCCGTCATGACACACCTGACTGCTGATGTTCCCCTGTGTGACACACTAAAATCTGCTGCTGGTGGTGGCGCGTGGGAAGCTGTGGCACTCTGGAGAATGCAACACTCTGGGACCTGGGTGGGGACAGAGTCAAGCCAGCACAGGCTGGTGCCCTGGTGGTCTGGCTTGATGGGGCCGGGTTTATTTTTGTGGGGCAGGTGGTGCGCCCACCTCCCCCACTCTGCCCCCTCCCAGCCCAGGATCTCTGGGTTACAGCCCCTAAGTCCCTTTACTCATCTGGCCCTGGCTGCTGCCTGTCATGGAGCCCCAAGATGGCTCCAAGCTGAGCTGCCGATGTTCTGTGACACACCTCCCAGCTCTTTGTGACACACTTTTGTGTCCCAACACAGTGGTTGAGAATCGCTCGTCTAGTTAATATGTAGTCCTGCCTTCAGTGAAAGGGAGTAGACTAAATGACCTTACGAGGTCCTTCTTGTCCTATCATTCTAATTTCTTTTCTTTAATTCAGATCAGATTATCAGAGTCTGAGCCTTGTTTGGTTTAATTCTAATCAGATCCCCAAATTTGCCAAATTTTCCAGCAGGTTGAGGGATTGAGATTGTTGTGGGTAGGAGGAGAAGGTTTCAGTCATGACATGAGCACTTTGTACAGTTCTAAACATTTATTAAGATGATAGGACCTTTTTGTCAGGGAGAAAACACAAAAGATCTTTTTGGGGACACTAAAGATGATCACTGATTCATCCCTGCATTACACATAGTGTAACCAAGGGAGTTACACCAGCATACCAATGGGGGAACGGAGTCCACATAACCTTTGACTTTTAACAAAGATGCCAACAGTTTCCATTAGTTCTGCCAGTGCCATGAGTTGCTTTTATCCTCTTCTTTTGGGCACATCCTGTTTTACTGGAGAGCACAGCACCAATAGGGCGATATTCTGATCTCTCTTACCTTGGTACAAATCTGTGACATCTGTGGAATCACTAGTGTAACCAATTTGAATCTCTGCTCCTGTGGCTTAGAAAATCACAACCCTCAGAGTTCCTTCGCAATTTCTAGGTTTGGGGATGGAATTTCCCGCTTCGGTCTCTGTATTTGTCAATTTAAGCCAGGCGTGTAACATCATATCAGTGTTTCTGGGTTTTTCCATGTTGGGTCAAAAATAGAAGAAGCCCAACAAGGGGATTTCTTGTTAAAGGTCTTTGTTGTCTTTGCTCAAATTTCACTTCTTCCTTTAAAAAGAAACCCTATTGATTCTAAACGGTGTGGGCACTGATTTGTCGTGTGTGACCTCTAGTGGCCACAGCTGTCACAACTTGCTCCATGACTAGCTTTTTGATTTGTCTCAGCAATGGAACAACTGAAAATCTATTCAGTCCTTCTAAGTAAGCCCATTCATTTCTGCATTTCCTTTTCCCACTGTACCTGATTATATTTAGGTTGAAATAGACCGATTCTCCTTGATTTGGTTTGCTTCCTGTGAAAGGGGCCTCCCTCTTCTCCCTGCCATGAACTACTTATTTCCAAGTGCCTCACTTTCCTTGCCTGAGGTGATCGTTCTCCTTCCAGATGAGGAAGACTAGACAGTGGTCCCTCCAAGCCTGTGTAGATGCTACCCTTCGATCAGCTGGAGGAGTCACTTGCACAGTGACATAAGAGACAACCTCTCCACCCAGGAGAACTTCCAGTATTGAAAAGGAAAGCCTCTCGTCCGTAGCTGAATCTAGGGGCCTCACACAGTATAAAGCAGTAGCAATAGTCTCCTTGGATGATCAGTCTTTGTACCCTGGTCTCCAGCTATGGTCGCTTTGTGAGCAAGCAATCCTGTCAGAGCTGTAGCCTGAATTCATGCTGGCTCCCAGCCTTTTCATCTAACCATTGGACAGTGGGGTTCACAAACTTTTCCATGGACCTGGACCACACCTTAACCTCAAGCGTGTGTCACAGAGCACCTTCCCCTCCAGCCTGCAATCACATGGACCAACTGCAGCACTCGCTGCATGAGAAAGTAATACTGGGAATGTATCTAAGATATTTTTAGCTATTTAAATGCAATTCAGCAGCTGGAAACAAGGAGGAAGAATGACTGGATAGGTGACTGGACAGCCCTTCTTGGACTGCTTGCCAGAATTCCATGGACCTTCTGTTCTAGGACGTGCATTTTGAGTGTGTCTGATTCACTAAAAATTAAGGCTAGCAGTTTCCACGAGGTTGCATGTATTTCCAGAGCACAGACGTGAAACATTGAGGGGAGGTGACTCAACCACGCCCCAAGAAATGAGAAGTGGTAGGATAAATAAATATATATGTCACTTGACAGCTTTGCCAAGATCTCTTAAACGTTTGCAAAAATGTGGTTGGGGGGGGAGGAGGAGGAGGAAGTGGGGACATGAAACTCACTTTGGCCATGTTTGTTTCAGTACATTACTTTATGGACTACCTTTCAGAGTTCCTCTGTTCAATCCATATTGGAAATACTGCTCCGACTCGTTGCTTTTGCAAGCTCTCTCTTCATTTGGGGACTACTCGGGAGTGTGTCCACTTAGAAAGGGGTCCCTTCATGTCGTTTCAGGGAAGATAGAGAAGATCAGGCCTCCACCATCCCCGACAACAGAAGGTCCCCTCTGCCAGTCTGACTTACTGTCTGATGAGGCTGCGGGATCCCAGAGGCCCAAGAACTTGCTGCAGACCCTCATGGAAGATTATGAAACACACAAAACTAAGAGGCGTGAGAGGATGGATGACAGCAGTGTAAGTACAGTCTTCCCTTCCCCTCTTCTGTGTGTGTTTCATTATACGCAGATTGCTGTGGTTGATAGGAGAAAATTTGGCCTCTTAAAGACCATGTATTTGTTCAGACTAGCTCAGGGAGTGCCCTGAATACATTTAAAGAATTTAAAAACAAAACAAAAAACCCACTGCAGTGTCAGTTTATCTGAACGGGGAAAAGAAAATCAATCATTGGTAGTGGCAATCCTATAATAATAAACTATTCCTATTTGCCCTCTGTGATCAAAGGATCACATGTGAATTCACTACTCACTGAAACCCTGCAATGAACTACGTTAATGCAATGTGAGCTCTATTGGTCTTATCTGTGCACTTCATGAGCTCGCCCAACATTCATTAGACTCCCAGTGTCCTATCCCAGCATGCTCTGGGTCCAGTGTGAGACCTAGGATGGATTCCCTGGGGACAATATCTTCTTGGGTTCTTTCAAGATCTGATCAGGAAACTGTGGAATGGGATCCTGGGCTTACAGTGGACAGACTACCATTTCCCATCGAGTCTGCTCTGCACTTTCCTACAAGCAGAGAGGGGAAATTTACCACAAAAAAAAATCTGCTCTGAGCTCTTCTTGTAGGTGTCTGCAGTTCGAGTTTTTGAGCTACCAGCATTGACATTAAGCTGTTTGGATGTTCATCACAGTGGGGGAATGGGTATGAATGTCACAGCTGGTGCCAGTCAGGCTCCAGGTGCATACAGTAAGCAAACTGTTCTCCCATCCTTGCATTGGGACTTGCAGCCCTGTTAAGACCCTAGTCTTTAAAGTTTCCAGTGCACGCAGAAGCCTACACAGTGTGCTGGATGTTAATCATTGGCATATAACATTATATCAATAGCATCTCATGCTTCAGCTTAAAAAGAGTGAAATGTAAAAGGATCCTGCTCTATTTTTGGTTGTAAGTTAATGCAAAGTGGCAGGGTGGTTGTGAAGTGGGGACCAGTGCATTACTGGTTAGAATCCAAGCCTGTTCCCAATGAAGTCTATGACAAAACTGCAGTTGATTTCAGTGGAGAGGGATCAAGCCCATAATAGGAAGCAAAAGTAGTTTCAACTTATCCGACTTCCTTGCACTTCATCTGACACAAGAAACTTTACCGACTTGGCTTGTTGCCTTCCTACACTGAGGACTTGGCTAAAGAATGAATTACTCTGCAGTGTCCTCTGTTTCTTTCAGAAGAGGTGACTGCCGTGTGAGCTGGATTCCCATGGCGTGCAGATGGACAGTTTTCACTAGGTGTTCTTTGGACTTTTCCCTTGTTTCCTTTGCCATGCTAGCACCCATGGGGTGATGCTTTCAAACCTTTCATTCGAGATTTGGGATTTAATTCTTCTCTCACTTTCTCTGTACGAACCAGGAACAACTTCATTTAAGTCAGTGGAGTAAAAGCAGCACAAGGGAGTGGCCTTCCATGGCCTTAATAACTTCGGAGTTTGTTTCCATCGGCCTTTTTGTTTTAAATCTTGATCTAGTGCAGAAGTCGCTTTGCTAAGGGTTAAAGCCTGATTGCACACGCATCATCCCCTTTTCCTTGTAGCACGGATTCTCAGGATGAGTGCAGGTGACTCACCCTGCCCACCACGCAGTGGCTTATGATTGCAATCCTGTGTCACGGTCATTAAATTGTAATCCCCTCGGTGGTGTTTGCCATGTAGCTCTTGCTTTTGTAGAGATGTAACAAATGTGTTTATTACATGAGCTTTGGTAGAAGAAATCTCACTTCGTAAGATGCACTTCTATTTGCTAAAAATAGCCTGATCTGATCCTATGACTTCCTCCCATTCTGTTAATTCTCCATCTTCAAGCATCTGATGAAGTGGGATTTTCTCCCATGAAAGCTCATGCAATAAATGAATTTGTTAGTCTTTAGAAGTGCCACAGGATTCCTTGTTTGTTTTGCTGAACTAGGCTAACACAGCTACCCTCTGGAACTGGTCCAAATGAAGGTATGCCTGCAGCTCACTGATAACACTATTGAATTTTTACTGCCATACAATTAGCACCATCATACAAATTGTGCACCAGCTCCTCCACTGGGATAAATTGGCATAGCTCCACTGAACTTAAAGGCAGCAGACCAATGGATCCCCCTGAATATCTGCTCCAGTTTTGTTTTCATTCTCTTGTTCTGGAAGCTCAACTGGAGCGCAACGTTTTTTACAGATGTGTTTATATTCCCCCTTCTGCTTGTTTAAAATCCTATTCCAAGGCAGTGTTAGTAAGAGCAGAGTGAACAGCTGGAATGTATTCTTTCTCCTCCAGAGGTTTTCCTTTTCCTTTGAGTCCCTTCCTCCTGTAAGATGGGCGTGGGATAAGAAACTGCAAGAGAAAGATGTGCTAAGTTTGCACCATCCTTAGCTAGAACCACTATTTTATATGCCAGTCTAAGCAATGATTATTTAAACAACCACTAGTACTGGTTTGTCAGCAGAGGCCTTTAAAAATGCAGCTACAGAGCATAATCTCTGGATCTAATTACATATGAGAGCAGATCACTGCACAGTGCTGGAGCGTCTAAAATAGACTGCAAACACACAATTAACAGGCAGCCAGGCAGCTGCCATTTTGAAAATCTGATCCTGTAGAGAAAACCTCTGGTTCCACGTCCCATCTGCATGCAGGGGACATCAGAGCCATTCTAAATTTGTGGAAGATAAGTTCTACTAGCTCAAATGCTCCTTTCTTCTGCGTAAGGCAGAACTCCAGTCTCAGTCCTACAAACACTAACAGATGCGAATTGCTCCACAGATTTAAATGGGACTGTTTGTGTGCTTAAAATTAACCACATGCCTACATCCTGCAACACACAGGCAGTAAAGTCCATGTTTGCAGGCTCCAGGCCTTGGGTCCCACCTGCTCAAGGGACACAAGAAGGGGCTTTGTTTTGCTGTAATTTCAATGTGCTGTTCTTCAACATGGCAGCTCCGGTTGGTATCGTCAGCTTCTGTCTTTCAAGTCAATGTAGTCTGCTTTGATAATGGTCAAATCCAGCATATTTGCCATTTGAAGACGTTACTGCATAGGGGGGAGAAAATGTCAGTTTCTTTCCCTGGCTATGTCTTCCAAAGAAGCAGCCACTGGCCAGGAGAGAATGGGAAAAGGATACCTTATTAGCTGTCAAGCAGCAAGACTGAAATAGTTTGACCAACAAAAGTAAATATGAAGGCAATTGGCTAAGCAACTTCATAACCAACCTTTTAAGCAGGTCCAAACTACTTCAAGTCCTGTTCCCAGGGTTTTTTGTTTCCAAATTCAACATGTCTATTCAATGTACTAATGCTGGTCTTTTCCCTTCCCACCAGTACACCTGTAAATTACTGTCTAACAAGGTTACTTCCGAGGTACTTTTCAACTGCTTCTCTTTGCCATCTCTTGCATGGTCATTCCAAATGCATGTTGCGGCGGTTTGCATTTCCATGCTGGGTGTCATCAAAATAGGGATGAGGATGTGTCTGGGGGATGTTCCCTTTTATCCATCGTTAACTTTCATTTTTCATCTGATCCTTGGATTCTAATTCCAACTTTTGGAGACGTGATTAGAGGAAAGGCACCCAACCAAAACCTCGGATCAGAACTTTCCTTAGTGTGAGGTGAATTGGCCTCCAGACTCAGATGTGACCTTCCTGGCTGAAACCTTCTCTAATAGGCAATCCTAAACCGTCAGCCCCAAACGTTGAGACGTTATGGACCCAAATCCATATATGGTGACTCCTGCCCACTTCTAGCGATAGTGTCTTCAATAATACCTATATCTATACGAGGGATAAACACACTGGCCTTTCCTCTTTCACAGAGTAGCTTCAAATCCCAGTCCAGAGTCACAAATGAGTTTGGTGGCTTTGTCTGTGGCCTCTCTTGGGTAGTTTGTCCCACATCACTACGACCACTATCAGCATGCAAGTTTGCACTACTGGTAGCTGGAAGACACATGGCTGTAGTAGAATTTTAATTCATGATTGAAAGGTAGCGGCAGAGCATTTGGAGGGATGTTTTCACAGCCCTTACCTCTGCAAAGCTGGGCTCTGACGGGTAGGGCTGGTCTACACTGAAATGTCCATCAGCATAATTACGTAAACCAACACCCTGTGAGAGGCACAGCTGTGCCAACCTAACCCCCGCTGTAGACAGTGCAGAGGGTTCCCACACACACTGCTTCTGTTGGGTGTCTTTTATGAGTGACTACATATTGTCAACGTATATATTGCCTGTAAAAGTCAGGAGCACCTCAATAGTCTTTAGATTCCAGATTCATGTGCTTCAGGTGAAGATAGCTAGCTCTGCACCTCAAGAATAGGCTGGATAGTGTTCTGGTAGTCAGTAGTGGGAAAGGAGGGTGGGAGGATCAGTGGGAAAGGAGAATTGAAAATTGTAATAGACTAAGCTGAAAATCTGCCAACTCTAATACCAGTCATTAAACCTCATCCCTGTGAAATAGCTTTTATCTCCTTCAGAATCACAGATTGGACATTAAAACATGGCAGAGCTACTTTTATTGTTCCACTTTTTAAAAGGCCTGCTGATAGCTATGTGGGTGCACACACTCACAGCGTGGTTATTCTGAAGAAACTGTTTTCTCGTGGACAGCCACATAGCATTGTCCCCTATGATTCTCAGTATTCCTTCTGTCTAGTGTACTGCAAAGCATGCTGGTAATGTTGGTGAATTACAGAGGCGACTGAGAAGTTTGTGAAGGTGATCATGTAAACTTACCACTCCCAACATTGCAGGACACATCAGTTTTGATTACCATTGACACTGAATGCATTCCAGCTTCACAGCACCAATAGCACAATCTTCTGTTAGCGTTTCCACATGTAAATGAGGCTCCCAAGGCACCCAGCAGGAGCTCAGTGTGTGCATGTATTGTAAAAGTAGGATTTAGCACTACGTTTGTACCGTAAATAAAATACCTTCCTATCTTTCCTTTCCTTTGTTGTTGTGCCTGTCTGACCAGTACTCAAGCATGTAACCTTCAGTGGTTGGACAACCGGGGTGAACTTCTCAGGAGCAGCCAGCCTGTTTTCCGCATTTGTATGCAGTTTTGTGTGCACATTCACATGTGCAAATGTTTCCTGTGCATGATCTCTTGTATAAACAGCTGGTAGAACTTACACACTCAGACCTCACTGGAACTCCATTTGTATCCATGAATGGGTGATAGAACATGAACATTGCATCTGCAAGCATTTGCATGGGCCGAGTGGCACATGCACTAATAAAGGTCACATTTTGAGAATGTAACCTGAAGTATCTTTGAGTTACCAGCATTAAGACTTAACAAAACCAAACAGCTGGATGCTGCCATCAATTATTGGCTTTTCATCTCACTTACCTGTACGCTTTAAGAGGCTGATAGTATGCAGTGTTAGTCAGTTGACCCAAAGAACGTGGTAAGTTGTAACCGCTGTACCATGGTAAGGAGACATGCTCAAATTTTGGAATTACTCCTCTTTGCAAAACATCCCTTGAATTCTCTTGTACAAATACCAGAGGCTGGAATAGAGCTCATTGTCCTAGTCAATTGCAAGTCAATTTACACAGTGCAAGTGAAATCCTGTTCCAACCGAAGTCCACGGGAGTTCTGCCCTTAACTTCAGGACACTTGGGATTTATTTCAGTCCCTGTGTTCGCATGTTGCTTTGCAGTCGTTCTCTTTTTAATTCTGTTGGGTTCAGTTCAGCAGCATCAGAGAGATAGAAGGTTCCTGCATATCATCATTGCAGGGGGGTCCCAGGTGCTGGGCTGCCGGGGGATGACGGGATAGCACTTCACAAGGCGCAGGAGGTGGAGGACCTAGGAAGCTCTGAGGAGCACAGAGCCTCCTGTGTTGTGAAGGGTGGGCTCAGGGCCACCCCCCGCCCCCCCAAGGCAGGGAAGGGGAGTGAGGCCACCCTGTCTGAGCTGGCACAGGGCTGGAGAGATGCAGGTAAATCCTTGGAGGGAGAGGTCTTCCTATGTTGTGGAGGACTGACCTGGCCACCATCCCCTTCTCAGGTAGTGGGGGGTAGGGGGAAGGGAGTGTGAGGCTGCCTCGGGGGTGCTGCAGCCAGACCGGCGGTCTCCGCACATCGGGTGGGGGGGGGCGGCATTTGCAAACTCTCCCCCGCCACCTCACCCCCTTCCCAGAAGTACAGATCCCCCCTCCCCAGGACAGGTGGGGAGGTGAAGCCAGGACCCTTCCTCCCCTGCATGGTAGGGGCTGTGGGGCAAGAGCAAGGCAGAATTAAGGCAGGGGTTGCAGCCCTGGGCCCCAACCTAAGGGGGTCCCGCAGCTCCACAAAAATCTGCCCCTGGCTGGCCGTGTCCCCACGGCTCAGGCTGCCCTGGCCAGTCATGGTCTGCCAGCCCCCTCCAGGGGAACCCCAGCATGGTGGCCCAACAACATGCACTTCCCCAAGCCTCACACCCCGCCCTCACCTGGTGGACAGGCTGGCCAGCCTGACAGCACTCCCAGGTAGGGAGTCCCCACCTCTGGAGTGCCACCGCCCACCGTCCGCCTGCCCACCCCAAGCTAGCTGGTTGCTGAGGCCGACCAGCCAGCCCAGGGGCAGGGCGGGAGCACTGTGGCCTTCAGCCTCTGGCCCGAGAGCCCCAGCATCCCCGCACCTCCCTGCCTGTTGGGCCCCACCTCAGTGCCAAGGCCAGCCGGGCTCCCTGCCATGGCTGGCCAGTCTGTGGGCCCAGCTGCCTCCCCCACCAACACCGAGCACGGCCTTGCCCTGCGCGGCTGGTGCATCCAAGCACTGTCCAACCCCCAGGCTGGGTGTTGCTTCATGGGGCCCCGCAATAGTGGGCAACCCCGGGCCCCCAGAGCCTTGATCCAACTATGTGCAAATGTGGTCTTGGCTCCCAGAAACCCTCTGCAGGACACTGCAACATCACCTCTGCTGTGGAGAGAAATTAACTAGGGTTGCAGAACACTAGTATGTATTAGCTGCAGTAGCAGCTTGTTGTGGAGGGAGGTGCACTGGTACCAAATCCTGTGCCTGCTCGCCGTCTTCATCCGCTGGTCTCAATGAGCAAGCAAAGATTGTGCACCAATGCGGGGGAGTTGTGATAATTCACCAGTAAATTTGCTTCTCTGTCCTGTACTAGGGGGCAGGTAGATTGAAACTTGAATCTGACCCTACTGACTGCCTCTGTCATTTATTTATCCTGTTAACTGTCCACTGGAAACTAAAAGTTGTCGTTAAAACAGCGTTCTATAACTCTTAACAAGATTTCCAAGCTGAAAGGCCAACATGTGTACTGTAAGAGAGGTGAAGAACAATTCATTCTAAAACATTCCAAATATTTATATGTATTTGTCAGTCCTTACAAACAGTTCTGCAGTCTGAAACCTCTCTCTTTAATGTGTCTTTGTGGTCAAATTACTTTTTCCAAACACATTTTTGACATCACTTTCCATTATGAGGTAGCCATGTCAGTTATTCGGTCAAAGTTGGAGAGAGCTACTCCCCCTTTGGTTCCCATTATAATCTTTGTGGAATTCCAGACAGATGAGAAAGATCCAGCAAGCAGTCACAGCAAACGAGATGTCCATTCCCAGTCCTTTTTTTCAGCATGTGCATTTTACATGCAGGAATCAAGTTATCTGGGAGCTAGGCACCTAAATCCTGTAGGGATCATTGTGCTCTCAGTGACACGCCTACACTGCCGTGTCTGTGAATGTAGCTGAGAGCAGAAGGCAAGTTTCCAATACCTTGACTTGCACTGATTCGCACCTTACTCCAGGAATAGTCCAGTTCAGTCCACTTGCTTCAGCATACACCAGAATCACCACCCTAAGCCACATAAACGCAGCATAGGATATACAGTTCCTGACTCTCCATTCCAAATTATAGGCCTTTACTACTTGTGCTAAATGAGAATCTCTGTGGTCTAACACTAGGGCCCATGCCTGTATTACAACTCTACGCAGTGGGCCATAGTCTGATGTCTTTTCTCTGAGTAGTCCATTTACGTCACTGCATTGCTGGATGCTTATCTAGACATAAGAGGTGGTCAGGACTGCAGTCCAGAATTAGGTGCATTATAGGCAATCAAAACAAAACAGAAAAAGACCTTGTTCAACCTGTTTGTTGACCTAATTCAACCTGTTTGTATATTTGATACAGGATTAGTATGGAGTCCATTTTACATACTTTAGTATGGAAATTGAGCCGTTTCTAATAAGGCCCAGAATTACCTATATAATGAATGGAATGGTAAATACAATACAATCCACCACTGCATAAGGCCAGTTTTACCTATTAGTTTCAGGGACAGCGTAGAACTGGAGTGATGTAGTGCTCGAGCTGGGCCAGGTTTCTCTTCAAAGAGCGTCATTGAGAGCTTCCAACATGGTGGTTAGTTAAAGGTGCTTCCGCTTAAGAAAATATTACCAAACACTTAATAGTAAGCTGGTTATCTGGATATATAGCGAGAATAACTCCATGGTCCTCTCTTCCAGAATTTCTTTGGTTTATCCCACTCTTCATTTTCAGCATCCTTTCCATCTGAGCCATTCCTCCTACTAATATAATGTGGGGCCAGGTCTTGAAGGCTGTGTCTACACTTGGCCAAATAAGTTGACTTAGCATGTCCACACTATAAAATTAGGTCGACTTAAAGTGGACCTTGCCAAATCGACTTAGCGCGTCCACGCTGGACGCCTAAGTCGACTTGTAGGGGCTAGGTGGACCTGGGACCAGAGGCGTCGTTGTCGTCGGGCTGGCAGGGCGCCAGCCCCGGGTAGAAAATCCTGAGCCCCGAATCTATTTTCCCCAGCAGGCACATGCGCACCCAGGCGGAACGCTGCGTTCCGCGCAGGGGCCCCAGCGAAGCCGCAGACTCCTGCTGCAGCCAGGCTGGGGAGATTCAAATCTCCCGCTCTGAGCATGCTCAGACAGAGTGTGCTCAGGGTGGGAGCGGTCTGGCCCAGAAGCGGCTCTGCCGCCCGTCCCTGCAGCTCCGAGCCTCCGGCCAGGTGAGGGGGCTGGGAAGGGGCCGGAGGGAGGCCTGGAGAGGGGTGGAGGGGACAAGGAGACTGGCTGGGGGCTGAGTAGTGGTGGAGGGGACTATGCACGGCAGGAGTGGGGACTTCGTGGGGGGCTGGGAAGGGATGGATGAAGTTAGTGGCCTGTGGAGGGGGCATGGGGAGAAGGAGACTGGGTAGGGGCTGGGTAGCAGTGGAGAGGACTATGGGCAGCTGGAGGGGGACTGGGTGGGGAGCTGGGGAGGGATGGATGGAGTTAGAGGCCTGGAGGGGGGTGGAGGGGACATGGGGACAAGGAGACTGGTGGGGGCTGGGGAGGGGTGGAGGGGATTATGGATGGCTGGAGAGGGACTAGGTGGGGGGCTGGAGAGGGATGGAGGAGGTTGGGGGATGAGTGGGGGTTAGGGATGGAGGGGCCTGAGGAGGTGTGGAGGGGGCTTGGGGGCTGAAGGGGGGTGGAGTGAAGATGGGGGAAGCTGGGGAGTTAGGAGGGCTGGAGTGGGGGTTTGTGGGCTGGGGGCCACAGCCCTGGATCTTTTGGCTATCCAGCAATGCCCCTGCCTGGGACTGGTCCATGGTGGCAGGGGGGGCACCCTTTTCAAAGTGCCAGGGGACTCAGTATTTGCCCCATTGTACCAGGGTACAATGGGGGCTGAGCAGGACAAGGACAGGGGCAGGGTATAGGAGCGGGGTGGGCAGGGCTGTGTCGACTTAAAGTCGACTTAGGACTCATCGGCGTCTACACTGGCTACGTCGATTTAGCCACTAAAGTCAACTTTATACTAGGTTTAATAAAGTCGACTTAAAATTTCCTTAAGTCGACTTAATTTACAAGTGTGGACGCACCTGAAGTGTTTGCTTGGTTTTCTGGCAAAGCTGTCATCGATTTCAACAGGCCATATGCTGAGGAGTTCTAAGCAATGCAACTGCCACTCAGACCTCTGGCATACCACGTTATTCCCCAGAATAGTTCCTGGAGTAGAGCATCTAGAAAAACTTCCAATCGTGCTTTAAAAATTATACGTGACGAAGAATCCGCCACACCCCAGACTGCGTCCCCCTGATCTCTGAAGGCAGTCTTGGAGCCTGGGGTCAGGTCACAGAGAATAGTCTCATTTTGCACAAGAAGCAGTGGCCTGAGATTTGGAGCTGACTGTCCAGGGTTGTAGTCCCCATGCAACATATGTGCAGCTAGCTGGACCCTGGCATCTGTGAAAGTGCCCAGTCGTGACCCAAAACCAGACAGTCTGTACAGGGCGGGGATGTGCCATATACCTGTAAAATTCACTGGTAGGACAGGGAATAACAAAGATGGCCATAATAGAAACACAGGACTGCATGTGTTAGCTGACATGGACCCTTTCTTTACAGGTTTCATAGTAGATTTGGATTTTTTAATCTAAATCTGTAACCCCTTGAAAACGTTTCTCGTGAAGGGTTTGGGTCAAAACCCCTAGGAGTCGCTAAGCGTCTTTCCACTGATTTCCGTGGGCTTTGCAGCAGGTTCAAGCTTCAGGTCACTGCCGTGTTTCTTCTCTGGCATTTGTTAAATCCTGGGAAGGTTCTAGAAGGTTTTGTGGAATGTGGAGGAGTCAGGGCAGATAGCATGCTGAAGGAAAGAGCTAATGCAGCGTGATTGAGATCTCCTTTTATTCCCTGATGGGGAAATTCACCCTCATGCAAGCAGGCAAGACAAGGCCAGTGTATCATGCTGTTCCTTCTTCAGGCATGTGGTGTATAATTTTTCACCATGAGGACTGTCTTCTTCCATGCATGTATTCATAGCTATGGCTTTTTTTTCCCCTTTAATCCAAACACCATGTGAGCAAGTGTGAAGGACTGCTGTGTCTACACTTAATGACATGTAAATGAAAACCAGTTTGTAAAACAGAGATGTAGCTCCATATCTGCCTAAAGTCAGAGACAAGTCTCCCGCAGTCTTCAGTGGGTGTGGAACTGTCTCAGATAAGGTTTGTGCATGTTTGTGTCTACCCTGTGCTGCACGTAATGCCCACGCGAGTGAATGCAAATGGATCCTTCATAACAATCCTTCTGCTACTGACCTGTCTGAGTTGCAATGGGGAATCTGCAGCCTCCTGAGCGAGGCCTGCAGCGAGATGCTGCCCCACAGGCTGCTGTATGAATCTTGGGACGCCTGTCCTGTAAAGAGTCCAGCGTGGATCTAATGGCCTGTTATTTGGTAAAGCCTGGCTCACATAGACAAGTACTTAATGACATAAATGGCCCCAGTTACGCTGGTTCAGTGATTGCGTGGCAAGTAAGGACAGCACGCTTCAGTAAAAGAAAAGCTGGATACTAGGGAGGAGTGGAAGAAGGCAACAAAGTGAACAAGTGTTTTCTTTCTTTTCCAGGTCCTTGAAGCTACCAGGGTGAATCGTAGGAAGAGCGCCCTGGCACTGCGCTGGGAGGCTGGAATTTATGCCAACCGGGAAGAGAGCGAATAATCCCTTTGCAGTAAAACGGGTGTTTGAAACCAAGAAACCAAAAAAATAAATAAAGCAGCATCATTTAATTCAATATTTATTAAAAATACAACAAACTCACTGATCCACAGAGGCAGGATTGCTCCATCTCCAGGCGTCGTTAGCGAAACGGAAAAATCCACCCACAAAATACACACACGCACCAAAAAAAGATTTAGAGGCTGTAAGGCATGGGCCAGGCAAGGAAGGATGTCATTGCTGATGACAGAAGCAACAGCAGCCCCATTGCAACAGCTCAGCATGGGAGGCTGAAGGAGCTGGCAAAAACTGCGCTTCCTTCACTGAATTTCCAGCCTTGCTTCATACCAGCAAGAGAGTTTGGCTCAGAGTAGCCAACCAAAAGAAAATCTCATGCAAAATCTCTGGCCTGTTATACTTGCCTGCAGCTTCTCCACCATCCCATCTGGTGCATTAAGAACATTGATGTTACTTTGGTTTACTCTAGATAGCCATAAAATATAATGAATTCTTTTGCTGTTATTGTGCGGGGGGGGGGGGGGCCGGAACGGTTTGAAGACTTTTTTCCCCCCTTTTAATTGATCATTTACAAATTGGAGGCTGTTACTGCAAATGTACAATCCACGTTTTGCAATCCGTAGCCCTTTCTGTTGCAAACACAATCTATCTGTTTGGGGAGAGCTAGAAGGAAATGTCAAGTCCGACGGATAACCTTAGCTTTAGGATTCTGTATACTTGCAATGTGAACTGGTCTCCAGTTTCTCAGTGCATATTTACATAACTGTTTCTAAATATACAATCTGTATTTAGCGGGCAACAACTATTTTTATGATGGGTGTAGGCAGGAGCATATGTACGAAATGAGTAAAGATTGAATAACCTGAGTCAGAAAGGGAAGGGGGAAATACAAAAAATGGCATTTAATTTTTATTGAGGCAATAATTGAATCAAGCCAGATGCTGATGAAAACAGAGGTATTAAAGAAAGGAAAAAAGTTATGTCTTTATATTTATACAGTGTAAAAGGCCTTGAGTTAATGTAGCGTGTGCTTGGAATCATCAGGTTTCCAGGAAATAAAAAGTTAAAGAAGGTAATAGAGAGTATGAGTGAGAGAGAGGGAAGGGGGAGAAAGGATTTTTTTTTTTTTTTTTTTTTTGATGTTCAAGTGTTTTCAGAGCTAAAAGCAAAACATAGAACCTTTAGTTTGTGCGTAGGCTTGGAATCCATGACAAAGGATGTTGTGTGTCTGTGTGTGAACACGTATGCGTGTCAGGTTGGAATCCTAGAATGAACAAGAAATATGGGTGTATAGATTATTTTCTCAAGCTGTTTGCCAGCTATAGGGGTGAGCGAGAATTTCTTTTTTATGAAAAGGGATATAAAAAGGCACTGAGCTGATGCAGTATTTGTAATATTAAAATTTGACCCAATATGGTATTTGCATGAGTCACGGTTGAGAAGTATTGAGCGGTTTTATAATCTGACATTTAGAAAAAGAAATGTGGTATTTATTCTTGTGCTTTATATTCATCTGTAGCATAGAGGCTTTCTTTTCATGCAAAGCAATACAGTGAGTATTTTACAAATGGGAACCATAATTTCTGGACTAGAAATTATCGAGTTTAGGAGACAGAAAAAAATGCTTATGTATGACATATATGTATTATTTTTACCTAAAATTATTATTTTGATTTCTTTTTATATCAAGAGGCTGAGTCTCTCTTCTGTTTCCATATTGCTCTGTGTCCTGACACGGTGTTTTATTCTGGGGCTCACCTAAAATGGCTTTACATACTGTGAACATTATTCTGGTGCTTTTATTAGGCAAACACAGAGCTTGCAACCAAAACAGTTTTTTGGGTTTTTTTATAAATTTCCTTCCAGCCTCTGGGTCGACATATACAAAGTATGTTTCAGATGTTCCTTTACGCTGTAAAAGGACAGTCCCGGTTTGAAGCCTGTGTTCAGGGAGTGTAGCAAAATAGATAAGAGTTAATTCATCCTGTTCTGTGAACTGCCTGTCAAACAAAAGAAAACCCTTTTGAACTGAGTGTTACTCAGAGGCAGTTGTCTTGCATTGATTTCGTTAAACTGAGTCATACTTGTATGCGTTACACACACACACACGCAAAATAGTATGCACCAGGGGTCTCCAACCAGTCAATTGCGATTAACTGGAGGCTTGAACAGTTGGTTGCTCGTAACATTAAGCTGCTGAACGGCCATTGCAGGTAAAACTATGACCGTTGTGCCATCTGCTGGTGAAAGGTTGGAGACCACTGGTATACACATATACAAATAGACCAGCTGTTTGGACATGAAACTCCAGCTGATTCCGACCCGGTGCAATAAAGTTGCGTTAGTGTTACCAGTAGACTATAGAAATAAGAATTCCGCAGACTCAGGGTTCTGGTGTCCAGCTGATGGGCAGGTAACAGTCCTAGGAGTTACGCACCTGCATTGAGAGAGGCATTTGGATCCCTCTGGGTTCAAAGAGCGCATAGGTGAGTCTTGGAAGGGTTTCTCGAGCAATATTTTATCTATGAAGTTGTGTGTCGTCAGTGACTCATTACTGGAAAATGGTCCTGCACCGAGGCATGTACATTGGAGTTTCTCACGACAGCGGTTGGATTCTTACAGCTTTTGCTCTCTTTCAAATGAAATTGCTTCTCAGCTATCCTGGGCTGAGGGTGTTGTCAGGAGTTCCTGGATCCCTTTTACCTTGTAAGAAACATGCATCTGTTGTTTTCTTGAGGGATTATTTTTTTTTTGTACGTAAAACAATAAATAAATAACTAAATAAAACATTGACTGTCATTTCTTCAGTTTTATATTATTTGTCACAAAGCATCTCCTGCCTGGCTGATTCCTTTTGCTCTGAAAATAAAGTCAGTCTCCTATAAAGCAAGTGTGTGTTTGATCATGGAATCCTGTGTGCTGGGATGGAATCTATGCAGCAGCTTCACCTGCAATAAAAAATGTTTGTGTGTACCAGTCCGGACTAGCTAACCTCTCCAGCACGCGAGGTTTCTTTTCCAGAAATTATGGGGAAAAAATTGTCAGCACACGACTCAGTGCTATGATAACTTAAATGCTGTACAATTTACTTGCTTCTTTATTTCAGTTGCATGCTAGCAAGCTTAGATGTCCATAAATACATGCTGGCATACATCTCTCTATATAAATAATGCAACAAAGGAACACTACTGCTGAACTAACTTGGTCTCCACAAAAGAGAGGATAAAAGCCTTTCATGTGGCAGAGACTGATTTTAGGGCAAGTATGGAATGAAAAATAGTTAAACATTAGAATTTGTGACTCCAGTTTTGGTTACAATGCAAGTTCCCTGACTTTTTTGTGTGTGTGTTTGGTTTTTTTACACCTGCTAGTTTTGGTTCATCTTGCTCCTGATCCAGATTACATGAAAGTTAGAAACAATAGTGAGTTGTTTGACAACCGAAAGGTGGCATTGTTGGCATGTTTTACCAGCCAATTCTGCTTTTCTCTGTATATTAACCACTTCAATGTTATCCTGCATCTGTTTTATAGTGAGCGTGAGGCGTACAAGGCAAGTATATAACTATTTTCTCATTATAAAAGAAACCTGTGTTGTGTTTCTATAAAAATGACTCTTCCTTAAAGTGCTTGCAATGCCCTTTATTAGGACTGATAGCTGCCAGTCCCAGGCTGGATTGGGTGGTAAAATTGGAGTTAAGTATCATGGGGAGAAGAAAAAATGCTCTCATCCTGTCAACACCGATAGCTACCTAAAAGACTTGCGTTGCCTCAGGTCCTAAATGTTGTTCCTGCTGTTCTTTTCCCGTACTTTTCAGCCTCTTGGTATTTTTTCATCTCAGTGAGACAAAAGTCTGATCTACACAGGGGGTAGTACCATCTAACGTCATACCTGTATTTAAGAGAGTTGGGGGAAGTGATCCCAGCAACTACAACCCTGCTTTTCTGATCTCAGTAATCTGAAAAGTTTAAGAGCAAGTTGTAAAGGAAAGAAAAATTCATAGCAGTAAATAGTAAAAGGAGGGAATTCCACAGGAGTTTACCAAAGGTAGATCATGTCAGGGTAACCTGATTTCTTTCTTTAGGAAAATAATTGATTTTTTTAACTAAGGGAAGTGCTGTAGCTCTAATATATCAGTAAAGTGTATGATACAGTGCTACGTGAGAAATTATTCATTAAATTAGAGAAGATGGGGATCAGTACAAGCAGTGTAAGGTGGATAAGGAATTGGCTAAAGGGGAAAAGGCAACAGGTTGTGCTGAAAGGTAAATTGTCGGACTGGAAAATGGTTACTAGTGGAGTTCCTCAGGGATGGTCTTTGGACCCATCTTATTCAATATTTTTATTAATGATCTTGGCACAAAAAATAATGTACTAATGAAATTTACTGGTGATACAAAGTTGGGGGCATTGTCAGTAGAGAAGAGGACTGGAATGTTACACATGACGATCTGGGTGATCTTGAAGAGTAGAGTGACAGAAATGGGATGGTTCAATAGTACAAAGTTCAAGGTCATGCACTTAGGGTCTAAAAAGAAGAATTTCTGCTACAAGGTGATGACTCATCAGTTGGAAGTGACAAAGGAGAGAGACCCTGGGGATGTGGGTCAATTATAGGGTGACTAGGCGCCATCCATAGGCAGTCTTAGTGGATGGGCAGTGTGGGCAGCTGTCCATGCCCCCCTGGAGGGGGGGAGGAGCAGGGAGTCCACAGGGGGATAGGGAAGGCCACAGGGAGGCTGGGGGGAGCGGCATGGAGACTGGGGGGCTGCAAGGGGCTGGGGGGCAGCAGGGAGTCCGCAGGGGGAAAGGAGGGAGGCTGCAGGGGGAAAGCAATGGCCGGTGGAGCTGAGGGGGGACAAAAGTCAAGGATGGGGCCCCACATGTGGTGTGGGGGGCCCCATCCTTGACTTTTGTCCCAGACCCCAGAATCCCTAAGTCCACCCTTGGTGCCAGCAATGTGATGCAGAAGTGGAAACGGCGAATGCAATCTTAGGATGGATCAGGTGAGGCATTTCCTGTAATTGCACAAGGCATGGTAAGCCTGCCTTTGGAATACGGGGCTACCCATATTCAAAGCCGGAACAGGTGCAGAGAAGAACTACTAGAATGAGCAGGGGATCGGCGGGCCTGTCTTGTGAGAAGCATCTGGAAGAGCTTGGCTTGATTAGCCTTGCAAAGAAAGAAGATTGAGAGGAGACATGGTTGCTTTCTATAAACACCAAGAGGATGAAGAGCTATTTTAGCTAAAAATACTGTTGGCACAAGAACAAACCGATATAAACTGGCCAGGACCAAAACTTTCCATCTGAATTTGTCAATGTCTGAGAGTTAGAAGGATTCCAACCATAAGAGAGACGAGGTTCTGGAACAACATCCCATAGGAGTTATGGGGCAAACATTTTTTTAATTAGTTTTTAAGAGAGATGGATAAATTTATTAGTGCAATTGTATAATGGCGTTGCTTGTGATGGTGAAAGGCAGGTCTCAACAGCTCCGAGGCTCACTTCCAATTTATGTCTTTAGGCTATGTACACACGAGAACACTTGTCCCGCAATAAGTTATTGCGGGACAAGGAAAGCGCTATAAATATAG
>ML685886.1:5477323-5513102 GCA_007922175.1 Pelusios castaneus | reverse complement strand
TGAGGACCCCTGCTGTAAGACCTCACAGGTTGTCTTTCAGTATATTAGCGGCCTGCATAGTTAATAAAACTTAACAGTTTTTACCTTGTATTTTTATTTCTTTGATATATTCAAAAATTTACTGTTTACTGCACTATTTTCAGTGTTATTTCTTTATGACACGACGGACATCAATAGGAGTTCCGGTACCTTTTTTTTTTAGAAAAAAAGCACTGGGTAGCACTGAGCAGTCTCAGTCAGGTGCCGGAAATTAGCATAGCACTCTTGACTTCATTGGAGCTGTGCCATTTTAGACCAGCTGAAGATCTGGCCCTATATACTGAGATGAAAGTCCAGATTGTCATTTTATTTATGGGACTGATTCAGCTTCCGCTGAAGAAAAGGAAAGACTCCAGTGTCATCAGTAGGAGATGAATGGGGCCCCAACTGTGGCCCCTTGACTTTAGGTTCTTAGTAATAGGATGTCACCATCAGCTCTTCTTTTCAATAGATTCAGGTGTTTTCACTTGTATACACAGTAACCAAAATACCTGAACAGAAAGTGGATAGAGGGTATGGATTTCCTGGCACATGTTAATCAAGTACAGAGCAGGATATTAAAAAGGGCTGGTTAAGGTCATGATCCATGCCAACAAATGTAGGTATCCAAGCTAAAACGAGAGAGCTTCTCACTGTGAAAGTAATGAAAATCTTCCCCACCTTTTCTCCTCACTGCACCACATTAAAGGAGACAGGATCCTGGGTGGCAACGCCAGTGTTCCTCACTCAGTGCCTTTGAATTTTAGGACATTTGAAAATGGGAAATCGCACATTTAAAGTCTGCAATGGGACAGGCTCAAGTATTACATAAAATAACACCATTATAGTATCAGTTTGTTCCACGTGCTCAGGAACCAACAAAATTGGTTCTTAGCCATCTGCTCCTGTTTAAGGAGAGCACTTCTAAAGTCCCTCTGGTCCAAGGCTGGTAAACAGCTGTGCAGTTTGAATTCACTAAGCCTGAGCACACCCTTAACAGGAATTAAGAACTATACAAGGCTCCCTGTGATGTACCAGGCTACAATCCACACCAAGGATTAGTAGTCACTCCTGCCCCGTAACCTCCCCTTTACACTGTCTTGGGAGTACCACTCTCAGTCACTCTCAGCTATGCTTGACTCTTACCAGCCTTAAAGATTCCACCCTCTCCCCGCAGGACACTCCCATTCTATGTTTTAACCTGGTGTCTGATTTTTTTTTTTAATCAGCTAGCGGCTGCATGTGGGACAGCTAGCCCTGCCAACTTTCAGAGCCAGACAATGACTGAGATATGGTGGTTTTGGTACAGAAAAAACTTGCTAGAAGACTCAGCTCTGTGCCAGATTCTGCTGATAGTTGAGCAGGTGCCCAGGTTCTCAGCGTCCCAAATGGCAATTAATTCAGTAATTCTAGGGCTGGCCCTGGTCTTTCAAATAATTATGGATGCCCAGACCCACTTCATTGCCACTGACTCCCCTCCCTCCCAGGCCTCACATCTGCCAGCCACACGAAGGCTGCAGGGATCAGGCTGGTCCTTCACAAGGTGCAGGAGACACGCAGCAGAAGAAGGATCTGAAAGATGGAGAGCCTCCTGCCACTCCTGTGTTGTGAAGAGCCAGCATGGTGACCTCCTCCCCCCACTCTGATGGGGGGCAATGAAAGTGTGGGGAGGGGGCGCTGCCCATGCTGGACTGGCCCTTCACGGAGAAGCAGAGCCAGTTGGGTGCTGTCTCCTGGATCCTAATCCTGGAAGGGTTCCTTTTCTGTATGTGCTCTGCTGCCCAGCAAACATAGAAATGAAGCCTTCTAGCAAGGACCCAGGGGGCAGCACCCAACTGCAGTGCAGCACTAAAGCCCTGTGCAGGAAAGGAAGCTAACATGGTCTGATCAGACTATCCTCCTGGGCAACTGGGCTAGTGGTCAGCAGCTGAAGCAATAGCCCTTCCCCTCCAAGTGCCTGGCTCTTTCTTCCTCAGAGAGATGGCTCTGCTTCCTGGAGCAGAGCAGAGCAGTTGAAAAAGCAATGTGGGGGAGGAGGGATTCCCTCAGCAGCAATATGGCAAATAAAGGAGGGGAGAACTCCTGGGGCTGAACAAAGGTGTGGGCTAATGGTTAGCATGGATTCCCTGCAATGGGGTGCCTAGTAGTGGGCGGGGGAGGCAAGGCAGGGGAGCTCCAATCCCCTCCTCCGGCCCTCTAGTAGAGCTGAACACAGGGGACCCGAGCCAGGGCTTCCAAGTTCCCTAACTTACCTGGCTGACCAATTCACAACACAGCTGCAGATGCGGGATTCCCATTCCCTCAGCAGTGCACTGTAAGGAAGGTGGGGAGGGAGCCCTGGGTTTGGGGGGCACAGGCTAAGGGCTGGGTGGAACGTGCTGGGATGGGGGCTGCTGCCCCTAAGTCTCCTGCTGCAGCTGTAGAGGCTGAGGCAGTGAGGCTCAAAAATCTGCCTCCAGCCCTGAAGAAGTCAGGGCTGGGGGCTGCGACCCCTCCACCCTCCATCCCTAGCTCAGCTGTCCTGCTATTCTGGGAGCACACAGTGGGAATGGCCACGGATGCCCTGCAGGGAAGAGAGATAACAGAGCAGCACTTCCTCTCCAACCCCCCTTCCTGCCCTGCAAGGGGGGGGGGATTTGAGGTGCTGGGGGGGCACAAATGTGGGCTCCCCCCCGCCCCGGGCGCCAGAAACCGTTGCTACGCCACTGCCCACAACTCAGCTCTGCTATTCCTCCAGCTGCGGAAATTCTTCACGCCCTTCGTCCCAGGCACTGCTAAGGGCACCTCACCCCCTTGTTGGGGAAAGGATGCCGCTCAGCTCCACCAAGGGCCTTGTCCCCTCCCACGCCTGGTTTTCAGTGAAACTGATTTGGGGCCAGGGGGTGACACAGCCCCACAGCGTCACATCAGCACAGGAATTGGCGGGACTGAAATAAGGAAAGCCCTGGCCGTGGGGCCTCCCACACCACTGTAGCACCGCGGGAATAAGAGCAGAGAATTCTTTCGGCCACTTTGACTCCTCTGCTGGGCTGGCCGGGACAGCTAGACTTGCCAAACGTGGGCTGGCTGGAGTAAGCGCATACCGGGGTCGGCGACCCGAAAGATAAGAAGAGCGAGTTTTAAAAATTCCTTCAATAACCAAGTGTTTTGGGAGATGCAGTGGGTGTAGCCTGCTGATGGAGTGTGAGGGGAGTTGGGCCAGGGTGCCTGCCGCAGAGTCCCCTGGCTGTGGGGAGAGGGGTCTGGACCCAAAAGCAGGTCCCCTGGGGGCAGTGTGAGGAGCAACAAGGGGGCAGCCAAAAAGCTGCGTGTGACTCTGGAGCCGCAGATCGCAGACCCCTGATCTATGGGCTGGGAGTTGGTATAACAGCACCCAACATCCATGTACATCCACCCTGCCCACATAGAAATGAGCAGTGAAATGCACTGTGCCACATTTCCAGACTCACCACCACCCTTTCAGGCACCACATACAACAGGCTTGGCCCCCAAATCCTAGGCAGCTGGTGACATTTAGAACAAATGCCCTGCTGCCACTGTGAGAGCAGCTCAGCTGAGCTGTGTGCAGTCAGCCTACAGGTGGCACCTGCCTGTGGGACGGGTGTGGGAGAAAGGGTGGGCCTCTCTCCTAGCTATTCCCAGGCCCTTGATGCCGGGCTGAATGCGGATGGGGGAAAGAAACTGGCAGGGATGCCAATGAGAAAAGAAAACCCCCTCTGAGGTGTGTGTGGAGAGACGCATGAGGGGAAACACGATCCAGGAGGGAGCCACCTGATTCAGGAAAGGTGAGGTGAGAGGTCGAGGATCCAGGGAGACAGCTGATGAGCAGGGACACCAGGACCTAGAGCTGGAGACAGGAACGCCAAAGACAGCGGAAAGCCCCAAACCCACCCTCACACTTGAAGCGGGCAGGGCGGGGGGGGAGGGGGGAACTCAAGCTTGGCCTACACCTATCTAACCTCAGGCTTTTCTCCTGAGTCTCAGGCTGCTGGGGCATGTTACAGCGCATTGGGCCTGCTCCAAAACCTTGGCACTGGGTAACACAGCATGGGGATGCCGCAGCTTCCATGGCTCCAGGACTCCCAGCTGGGAGTGTTTCCGAATCCCAGCAAGACAGAGACCAGCAGTTCCCCTGAAGTTGCTGGAGGAGAAGAGAGACCATTAGGTCTCCCCTGCACCATCTGCCAGAAGAGGTGTACAGGTAAGGGAGGAGGGTTGTGGGGAGGGAGGTTTTTGGGGTACAGAGGACTGTGGTGCCCCAGAGTCTGACTCAGAGCCCTTGACCCTCTGTGCTATTTAAACTAGTCACATTAAAAATACCCCCAAAGTCACCAAACACGTGGCACCAGAAGGGTTAGTGCTGCCTTGATCTGAAAATTGTCCACGCCCAACTATTGTACGGGCCGGCACGCACCACGTCTCTGCTATCTTAGAATCATAGAATCATAGAATAATAGGGTTGGAAGGGACCTCACGAGGTCATCTAGTCCAACCCCCTGCTAAAAAGCAGGACCACTCCCCCTAAATTATCCCAGCCAGAGTTTTGTCTAACCGAGCCTTAAAAATCTCCAAAGATGAAGATTCTACCACCTCCCTAGATAGCCCATTCCAATGCTTCACCACCCTCCTAGTGAGAAAGTTTTTCCTAATATCCAACCTTGACCTCCCCAGCTGTAATTTGAAACCATTGCTCCTTGTTCTGTCCTCTGTTACCCTCGAGAACAGCCTAGCTCCCTCCTCTTTGGAGCAACCCTTCAAGTAGTTGAAGGTTGCTATCAAATCTCCCCTCAGTCTTCTCTTCTGTAGACTAAATAAGCCTAGTTCCTTCAGTCTCTCCTCATAAGTCATGTGCCCCAGCCCCCTAATCATTTTTGTTGCCCTCCGCTGGACTCTTTCTAATTTGTCCACATCCTTTCTGTAGTGGGGAGCCCAAAACTGGACACAGTACTCCAGATGCGGCCTGACCAGTGTCGAATAGAGGGGAATTATCACATCCCTCGATCTGCTGGCAATACTCCTGCTGATGCAGCCTAATATGCCATTGGCCTTTTTGGCAACAAGGGCACACTGTTGGCTCATATTCATCTTCCCGTCCATCATAACTCCCAGGTCCTTTTCTACAGCGCTGCTACTTAGCTGATCGGTCCCCAGCCTGTAGCAGTGCATGGGATTTTTCCGTCCTAAGTGCAGGACTTTGCACTTGTCTTTGTTGAACCTCATGAGGTTTCTTTCGGCCCAGTGTTCCAATTTGTCCAAGTCTCTCTGGATCCTGTCCCTGCCCTCCAGAGTATCTACCATTCCCCCCAACTTGGTGTCATCCGCAAACTTACTAAGCACGCAGTCTATTCCATCATCAAGATCATTAATGAAGATGTTGAATAGAACCGGCCCCAGGACCGACGCCTGGGGCACTCCACTCGTTACCGGTTGCCAACCAGACATCGAGCCATTGATTCCTACCCGCTGAGCCCGTTGATCTAACCAGTTTTCGATCCACCTTACGGTCCACTCGTCCAACCCATACTTCCTTAACTTGCCAACGAGAATGCTGTGGGAAACCGTATCAAAAGCCTTGCTAAAGTCAAGGTATATCACGTCAACGGCTCTTCCCGCATCCACAAATCCAGTCATCTCATCATAGAAGGAAATCAGGTTGGTCAGGCACGATTTGCCCTTGGTGAATCCATGTTGACTGTTCCTGATCACTCTATTTTCCTCCAAGTGTTTCAGGATGGATTCCTTGAGGACCTGCTCCATGATTTTCCCAGGGATTGAGGTGAGGCTGACCGGTCTGTAGTTCCCCGGATCCTCCTTTTTCCCTTTCTTAAAGATAGGTACTATATTTGCCTTTTTCCAATCCTCCGGGACCACCCCCGTTCGCCACGAGTTCTCAAAGATAATGGCCAGCGGCTCTGCAATCACTTCCCCCAACTCCCTCAGCACCCTCGGATGCAGTTCATCCGGCCCCATGGACTTGTGAACATCCAATTTCATTAAGTGTTCCCTAACCTGACTTTCCATCACCGAGGGCCACTCTCCTCTCCAGTCCGCGTTACCCCGTGTAGTAGCCTGGGAGCTGGCCCGCCCTGTGAAGACTGAAGTAAAAAAAGCATTGAGTACTTCAGCCTTTTCCGCATCATCCACCACAAGGATGCCTGCCCCATTCAGTAAGGGACCTACACCACCTCTGATCCTTTTCTTGTTGCTGATATACTTATAGAACCCCTTTCTGTTATCCTTCACATCTCTTGCTAGCTGCAACTCCAATTGTCCTTTGGCCTTTCTGATTTGATCCCTGCAGTCCCGAGCAATATCTTTATACGCCTCCCTTGTCATCTGTCCAAGCTTCCACTTCTTGTAAGCTTCCCTTTTATGTTTCAGCTCCCCGCAGAGTTCCCTGCTAAGCCACGCTGGTCGCCGTCCACATTTGCTGTTCTTTCTGCACATCGGAATGTTATCTTCCTGTGCCTTTAACAGGGTTTCTTTAAAATACAGCCAGCTGTCTTGGACACCTTTCCCCTTCAGATCAGCTTCCCATGGGACCCTGCCCATCAGCTCCCTAAGGGAGCCAAAATCTGCTTTTCTGAAGTCCAGGGTGTGTGTTCTGCTTCTTTCCTTCCTTCCATTGATCAGGATCCTGAACTCTACCATCTCATGGTCGCTGTTGCCCAGGTTGCCATTTACTTCTACTTCCCCGATCAATTCTTCTCTGTTTGTGAGCAATAGGTCTAGAGGTGCAAGGCCCCTAGTTGGTTCCTCCAGCATTTGTACTAGGAAGTTGTCTTCAATACTCTCCAAAAACTTCCTGGATCGCCTGTGCACTGCTGTATTATCTTCCCAGCAGACATCAGGATAATTGAAGTCCCCCATAAGAACCAGGGCCTGCGACGATCTGGAAACTTCTGTTAGTTGTCCATAGAACGCCTCATCCACCTCCTCTTTCTGGTCTGGCGGTCTGTAGCAGACACCCACCACAACATCCCCCTTGTTGCATTCTCCCCTAAACTTAACCCACAAGCTTTCTACCATCTTGCCACAGGCTGATCTGCCCATTGCTGCCGGTGCCTCCTAAACCGAGAGGCAGTACAATCATAGAATCATAGGGTTGGAAGGGACCTCACGGGGTCATCTAGTCCAACCCCCTGCTAAAAAGCAGGACCACTCCCACTAAATCACCCCAGCCAGGGTTTTGTCTAACCAGGCCTTAAAAATCTCCAAAGATGGAGATTCTACCACCTCCCTAGGTAGCCCATTCCAGTGCAGTAGTTGAAGGGTAATCGATGTCAGGCTGGAGGTAGGCTGAATCAGCACGGTAACAATGCCTGTGAGCAGGGACCGTAAGGCCTGTAGCACGGGGTGGGTGGGCACAGGTGGAAGCAGTTGGCCACCTGTGTGTGTGCGGGATGCAATGGAGGGATGGCTACAGGTGAGCCAAGCAGGACTCACGGAGCCAGGCAGGCAAAGACAGGAACAGCGCCTGCTTGGGCCCAGCTCATCAACCATAATCAGCTGCTTGATTTCTGTGGGAGTCGGCCATCTTTGAGGCGCTGAGCCTAGCTGGCTGGCTAGCCCTTCAGAAACCTAACGAGAACATCTCTCCTGACACCAGTTCCTGGGGTCAATGTTAGCGCTGGAGCTGAGGCGCGGCATTTGGATCCAGAGCTCAATTTCCCCCAAATTAGGGAGGAGTCAGAGCTAATATGATGCGTCATGCCCACATACAGCTCCATAGCTCATATCTCAGTGCAGATGCTGTTCTGCTTGGCCAGCACCAAGGGCAGGAACAAAACACAAGCAGCAGCTGAGGGCGATGCAGCCTAAGTCAGCCCAATGGGGGTGCTCACAGTTAGGCACTAGCCATAATTTAGCCCAGAACTCTTAGTAATGGGGTCAAACAGCGTGCCTCCATTAACAGGCCGAATAAAAATCATTATTAACCATCCCAGAGTGACCTTGGGCCCTGAGCTAAGACATTCTTGCAGCAGGTGCTAGGTATGAGTCTCAAGATAACAAGTGAGCTTTACATTTTAAGGAAAGATGGAAACAGTGAGGTGTCGCAGCATCTCACACCTTTAGGCACATACTGCTACCTCTTCCTCCCTCCCCCCCCCCCCCCCCCCCCATGGTCTGATCCATATCAGGGTGGCATGGCAGAACAAAAAAAAAATCAATGAGGGAAAAATGGAACTGCCCAAAAACTGCTTTAACTAAGCTCCTTAACCCACCCCTACTGTGAGATCACAAACCAGGTGGGTTCATGTGAATTGCTGTGCAGTAGCAGTGACATCTAGAGGGCAAACTAGGTTGGTGCTTTATTTCCAGGGAACTACTGTATCTTCACCGTCCAGTGCTAGGAATTGCTGAACTCACAGCACAGCGGTGAGATGCAGCCCCGCCTGAAACTACAGCTTACATGCAGACAGTGCCATACAACAAAATGTCTTCAGGGAGCTAACCTCCAAGAGGCAAAGAAGCTCAGGTAATACCAGACCCAAACAGAAATAATCAACCTTCAGTGAAGTTATTTTTCTCTCTGTTTTGCGCGCAGAGTAGTACCCCTGGTGTAATACATTAGAAAGCAGCTGGCATGAGAATTCGGCTTGGGACATAGAATCAGCTGGACTGGTCTATATTAGGAGGTGAGCCAAAAGCTGGGGTACATAATACAGCAGTAACTGGGTATAACTTTCCTGCCAGAAGGGGGTGGGGGGAAGGCAATGTTACAGCAAGGGACAGGAGGGAGATAAGAATGAAGAGGCGTGCCTTTTAAATGCCATCTCTTACACTGCCTGTTAGCTGCTTTTCCTGCTACAACCCCCTTGGCCCATCAGTTATGCCCACTTTCCAACACTGCCCTTGACATCCTCTGAAAGTGGCCCTCCAAATTTATGAGGGTGCAAGTAGAAGAGAGAAAGTTGGACGCATGACATGCAGCCCTATAATGAGGATCTTAAGGAGAGCTGCAGGTCCTGCATTCTCTTGAACAATCTGTCTTTGTTTCATGGACGGTTGTCTTAGCAGGGGAAATAGAAAGCAAAGAAAGTCTCCTGTGCCGGCCAATTGATGAAATCGGAGGATGGTGGGGATGGGCCAGTTTCAGTTTAATATCCAGGATTCCTAATATCCAGCTTGGCTGACAAACAAATTCTTTCACTAGACTGGAGATTTCTAGGCTGTACAAAAGGCATCAGGTAGACCATGTCATTCAGGGGCTGCTTCCCTAAGAAATGGTTCTGGGTGAGGATGTTGAGAAAGAAAGAAAGAAAGAAAGAAAGAAAGAAAGAAAGAAAGAAAGAAAGAAAGAAAGAAAGTTCTAATATGTGTGTTTTGTTAAAGGCTATTATCAGTGTGTTAGCATTATGGTCTTCTCTCATCCAAGGAAGCCGCCTTATTTAATCTGACACTGCTTTTTGGGGGCGTGGGCCTGCTTGTCCTTTTGGTCTGTGTTTGTCCAGCAGGCAGCACAACGGATGTTAAAAATAAGGATGTCAGCAATGGCAACTCCAATAGACGACCGTACTTAGACTGCGGGAGTAATTGCAGACACAGAACTGGCACTTGGCAGGTTCTTAGCAGTTTTCACTTCCCCTTCCCATGTGAACTAGCCTCTTTCCCACCAGCAAGCCCCAATTCCTCCATTCTGTGCTCTTGATACTCCATGGGGCTTGCCCTCAGTGACTTAGGGCCACCTGTCTCCATGCCGTGGTTTTCAAAGGAAACTAGCTGGCTACTTTTCCACTGCCACCAAGCTCCTGAGAGGCTGCCTGACATGGGGCACTGCTCCCCCATCTACAGAGGCTCTTCTGTAGGGCAGGTTTACAGCATGTAGCCCTTCCTCTGCCTCTACAAGGCAGCAGAAACAAGTAAATGTTCTCATTCTCCCTGCAAGTTGCACGCTTTACTGGGCTCATGCTGACTGAGTGCCATCTTTAGGAGCCTATGAGGTGGGCGTTAGCTGTTCCTCAGGGGATGTCTGGCTGCTCTGACTTCTCTCAGTTCCCCTCCTCCCCCCATCCCCCCAATAAATCCAAAGGCTAGGCAGAGGAGTGGGATTTGTTTCCTGCTGGCCACCCCACCCTCCAGGAGGCAGGACCCTCTACGGGTCTCACGTTGAGCACCCAAAGGTGAGGCATCCAAAATCACGTTTGCAACTTTAAGCCCTGGCTACTACGTGTGGGTTAGGACCTTAAACCTCTTCCTGTTTCAGGACACAACCCATAATCGCTAGCTAACAGGGCAGAGCTGTCCAAAGGCCATTTGCCAATATAGGGCCAGGTAGCCTGAAGTGTGTCATGCCATACAGTGCCGGCTGTGCTAGCGTTCCTTTGTCTCTTGCTCAGTGACGCTAGCCCAGCTGTGGCCAATTTTGCCCCTTGTATAGTTATTTTTACCTGCGCAAAGGACGCGCAAATTGGTACCACTGCAGAATGTGGCCTGTGCGCCCATTTTGTCCTGCTGCAAGCAAGTATACATGGCACAAGGCTGCAGAGAATCACGTCTATGGTCTGGATTGCAAATCAAGCAGTCCTGAGTTCTAATCCCCACTCTGCCATAGCTTCCCTTTCTGGCCTTGGTCAAGTCAAATAGCTCTGCCTCGGTCTTCCTTGTCATGAAAGTGGTCATATCTATTCCGCTAGATTTTTTTTTCCGGCGGATTAAATAGATACTGTCTGTAAATGGCTTTGAGCATGAGAAGTGCAGTGTGTAATAAGTGGGGCACCTGGCTATGCCTCCCCTAATGCAGCTGCCAGCTTAGTACCTAGATGCCCGGCCAGTCAGATTAATTCTGCCTGCAAATGACAAACTCTTCTTCCCTCCCAAGGGGGCGTGTACAGGACTTTAAATTCTAGCACTTTTGGAGGGGCATGTTCTGTACCCCCACCAGGAACCTGTGGTCCACAGAAACACGTGCGCTGCCTGCCAAGGAGCTCTGTGCCCCTTCCTGCTGAGAGCCCCCAACCCCGGCCAATTACTGGGTGGATCCTTGCCCTCCCACCCCTGTGCACGCCCCTCTCTCTGCCTCATTATAGCAAGAGTCCCAAGTGGGTTCATAGAGGTAGCCATCTTAGAGATGCAAGTCAGCAAACCCATTGGCACTTGCACCGGAAAAGGGTCTTTCCTCCTTGCCCGTCCATTGCACCTGCCTTGTGAACTGAGCAAAATGGGCACATCAGATGTCAGGCCCACTTCGCAACATCCTGCACTCAGGTGCTGCAACCCTCACTCCCCAGCCTCTCCACGGCATGTGTCCACTGGGCACTGTCTGAGTCGCCAGCAGGACGGGCCCACGGATTTGCACGGCAGAAAGCAGCAGGCCATATGTTCATGGCGCTGCATTGTGTAGCTCAATGCCCGAAGAGGTTGCTGCAGTGGCCACAGAGGGGCACACATGTGGTGTTCCGGGAGATGGGGGGAGTCTGCGACTGCAGTCTTGAGAGCGTGCAGCTTGCATATGAAACTGATAGCTATGGAGCAAGCAGGACGGATTGTTACTGCCACTGGCCTCTCAGGGTATGTCCTCACTGCAGTTCACCCGCCGCTGGCCCATTCCAGATGACTCAGGTGGGCGTGTGGGGCTCAAACATAGGGGCTGTTTAATTGCAGTGTAGACATTCAGACTCTAGGACCCTGCAAAGTGGGAGGTTCAGACTGAAGCGCTACTCAGCAGTCACACAGGCCCGCCCGCTCCAGGTCTCAGACACGTCCACCGACTTGTAACGCGGTGTGATGCACCCAGCCTCACCGCTCACTTAGGGTTGCAGTACGTAGAGGCCAGTGCACTGGACATCTGGCTGGAGGCCAGTCAGAAAAAAATGGCACCTCTAGAGAGGCCGGAGCTTATCTACAACAGATGGTAAAGGGAATACTCCAGCTGCCTTAAACTGGGGTGAGCAACATCCTTCAGCTGTAATTCAATAACCCAAGGTTAGTTTAACGCAAGGACCAAACTCGGGAGCACCCTGTAAATTCCTAGGATGAATAAGTAGTGACAGCCTGGTAAGCAGCAATTAGCACGATTCAGTTTTTCAAAGTACTTGTGAAACTGACTAATTATTGGTTATTAATTTACAGTGAGGCCTCCCAGAACGCCTGTTATTTAGCACCACGGAGAAGGGTGGACTCTCCAGATGTAGGCCATGATGACGTCTGTGTCACAATTTGCTACCCAGGTATTCTGTGTAGGAGGCAAAGGTAATCTTGCCCCTCTTTAATTGGAAGGGAAGAAAGAAGTTGATAACAGGGGAAGAAAGTAGGACAGCTGACACACTGTTGCCGCTTCTGTGTGCGTTCAGCAGCAAGACTCGCAGGTAGGGGTGGCCAGATGTCCCAATTTTTCTTGGGCCAGGGCCAATATTTGGAGGTTTGTCTTATATAGGCACCTATAATGCCACTTCCCCTGCCCTGATTTTTCACACTTCCTGTCTGGTCATCCTAGCAGGCTCTTACCAGCTCCCTGGCACGCACTTCCTTGTGCACTACTATTTCATCCATTTCATCCTTTCCTCCATTAATTTTAAAACAGTGAATATTTTTCTATAGCAGGAATGGTTTACACCTAAATGCCAGCCCGTGCCCAGTTCATGCTTTCATTGTGCATTGACCGGTGTAGGCTATAGCCTGCACTCACCAGCCAACATCCCCCTTTGCCCACCTTCAACTCCTGACCAGAATTACTAGTGTCCAGCCAGGCCTGACCCTGTCAGATTAACTTTTTCTCTCTCCTGATGAGAGTGAAGTCATGTAACGTTGGTTCACTCTTCCTTCTGGGGGACTCCATGGATAATTGGTGAAATTGTGGTGTCATGATTTCTTGGGAAGCTGAAAAAAGCTGAAATCTGAGGAGCTCAACTATTATGGTGATGTATGCAGTACATGACCCTAAATGGATAGAAATAGAACAGATATTCTATAGGGCAGAGATTATTACTGAAGTTGTTTAAAACACTGGTGTTGCTTGGTTCGCAACATCTATTCATGCCTCCAACTTCTGACAAACGTAAGCTGTTAAGATTCACCATCCCATTCCTTCAATTAAGAGCCAGGAAAGGTCCCCTTTCCACATCTCTGATCCTCCAATGAGGCCTCCAGCAAAACCAGAGAAGATTGAACTTTATATTCCTGATAGGTTGAAGCTAAAACACACGCTGGAAAAAAATAGCAGGGAATAAGCTTTCTGTACATTAGAAAGGGGCACAAACCAAATTTTTTCCCTCCTTGCAGATCAAAATTGTGTGACAAAGGAAAATTCAAGCGCCTGGAGAAAAATTGAGTTTCTGAGTAACCTGACTGTAGTCAAGGCAGCTGATGAATATTTTTAAAAGACACACTTGGGGTTTTTTTTTAAGGTAAGTGTACCTAAAGGTTCTGGGAAGTAGTAAATCAAAAACGAAAACACTCAAAACAGAAAAGGAAATGTCATAAACAGTGGAAAAACTGTGAGGTCAGAAAAGGAAGTAAAAGCCAAGCAGTGGTAACTGGGGCAAGCTTTATTAATCAACTTTATGCTTGTAAGGCCGGGGGAAGGGTTTTTGAAGACATCCAAAATTGTACATTTACATTACAAAGAGCAGCAATTAAAGATAAACAGCAACTAATGCATTTGGCCAAGGCTAGTGCAAGCATTACAAAATCCCAGCAATTCAAATTACGCAGGTCTGATGTGCTTCCTAAGGCAGACATTCAGTTGCTGGGACCAAATCTAGCCATCGTTCAACTCCTGGCCCTTTGTATATTGAATCAGTCTCTAATTAAAAGACTGCATGAAATGGCTGGGCAATTACATTATATATGCTCCCTGGGATTTATTGCTACATAGACAGAAAATGTGGACATGGCAGAGGAACTAAATAATTTCTTTGTTTTGGTCTTCACTGAGAAGGTTGGTGGTGACTAGATGCCTGACATAGGTGAGGGCAGTAAAAATGGAATAGGATCAGAAGCTAAAATAGGGAAAGAACAAATTAAAAAATTACTTAGACAAGTTAGATGTCTTCAAGTCACCGGATCCTAATGATATGCACCCTAGAATACTCAAGGAGCTGACTCAGGAGATACCTAAGCCCTTGGCTATTATCTTTGAAAAAACATGGAAGACTGGAGATGTCCCAGAGGACTAGAAGAAAGCAGATATAGTGTCCATCTATAAAAAGGGAAATAAGGACAACCCAGGAAATTATAGACCAGTCAGTTTAACTTCTGTACCAGGAATAATAATGGAGCAAATAATTAAGGAATCAATTAGCAAACATCTAGGAGAGAATGAGGTGTTAAGTGATAGTCTGCATGGATTTGTCAAGAACAAATCATGTCAGACCAACTTGATAGCTTTCTGTGACGGGATAATAGGCCTTGTGGATAGAGGGGAAGCGGTAGATATGGTATATCTAGACTTTGGTAAGACTTTTGTTACGGTCTTGCATTACCTTCTCATTAACAAACTAGGGAAGCACAACCTGGATGGAGCTACTATAACGTGGGTCCAAAACTGTTTGGATAACCGCTCCTAGGGAGTAGTTATCAATGGTTCACAGCCATGCTAGAAGGGCATAACAAGCAGGGTACCACAGGGATCGGTTCTGGGTCTGGTTCTGTTCAATATTTTCATCAATGATTTTAGATGATGGCATGAAGAGTACACTTATAAAGTTTATGAGTGATACCAAGCTGGGAGGGGTTGCAAGTACTTTGGCAAATAGGATCACAATTTACCTTTATTTGAACAAACTGGTGAAATGGTCTGAGGTAAACAGAATGAAATTCAATAAAGACAAATGCAAAGTACTCCACTTAGGAAAGAACAATCCATTGCACATGTACAAAATGGCCAATGACTGCCTAGGAAGGAGTACTGCAGAAACAGGTTTGGGTGTCATAGTGGACCACAAGCTAAATATGAGTCAACAGTGTAACAATGTTGCAAAAAAACCCAAACACCATTCTGGGTTATATTAACAGGAGTGTTGTAAGACATGAGAAATAATTCTTCTGCTCTACTCCATACTGATTAGGCCTCAGGGGGAGTATTGTGTCCAGTTCTGGGCGCCTCATTTAAGGGAAGATGTGGACAAATTGGAGAATGTCCAGAGAAAAGCAACAGGAATTATTAAAGGTCTAGAACACTTGATTTATGAGGAAATATTGAAAGAGCTGGGTTTGTTTAGTCTGGAAAAGAGGAGACTGAGCGGGGACATAACAGTTTTCAAATACCCAAAAGGTTGTTACACGGAGGAGGGAGAAAAATTATAGGAGAAGCAGCAATGGGCTTAAAGAGAGGTTTAGGTTGGACATTAGGAAAAAATTCCTAACTGTCAGGGGGATTAACCACTAGAATAAATTGCAGGTTGTGGAATCTCCATCATTGGAAGTTTTTAAGAGCAGGTTAGACAAACACTTGTCAGTGATGGCTTAAGAGGGTACTTGGTCCTGCCATGAATGCAGGGGACTGGACTCAATGACCTCTCATGGTCCCTTCCAGTTTCTATGATTCTACACACTATCACAGGCCACATGAAAGCCTGTATCAGTTTAATATCTTCTCTCTAAGGGACCTAGCACCACAGCATCCAAGCACTGAGTTCTGAGGTAATAGTGAGCATGCCCTAAATGAACTCTATTTTCTGGATCCTCTTGGCCCTTCCCTCTCCAGTCCTACTCTCTCTGCCCAGCAGGAAAACCTAGTTGAAGGAACGGGTTGTGGCATTTAAACATGGGTAAGCCTGCCTTGGTCTGTCTTCCCATGAAGGTGTTCCATAGCCTTTGATAAAGATCTGCTCGCCGGTGCTTTTTCTTGGGCACATCTTGCGATGGTGGAGCATTGTCATGGATGCATGGGTTGATAACAACCAAACTAGCCAATGAAAGGTGGTATAGGTGTGGACTGTTACCAAATTTGCCCATAAACATGGGGTGTGCTAATTTCTTAGGGTTACTTTCCTTGGGGGGAGGAGGTTGTAATCCTATTGAGATACTGATTATGTCACTTGTGTTTCTATATGGAGCTCACTTCGCTCTTCTGCAAGTCCCCTCCCAATGGAGCTATCCTTGTAGGACCTAAATTTCCCAGGACAGTGTTCCTTTGGCCCCAGATTCAAATAACCACCCACATATACACATTCACCAATTAACAAAGTGCATCTGAGCAGACTAGGTCTATCAGCACTCTCAGCTAATTCCTTATACATCCCTGAACTCAGCAGGCTGGGTTGCACAGCACTTTCCTGCTGCTACCCTTATATGCCTCTGGCACCACACCGGACTAGACTTGAGCATGCATCTGAGCAGCCTGGGTCAAAACAGCACTTTTCAGCTGTTACCTGTATATGCCCATTGACTCAACAGGCTGGATCAAAACAGCTCTTTCAGCTGCCACCCTTATATGCCACAGGTTCAGCACACTGGTATCCCCACTGTCACTTTACAATTGTTCTAGGAGTAGCCCCTTTAATGAGCAAACCTTACAGGATTTTTGAGCATTATGGGGATCTTTGGTTAGGTAAAAGAAGTGTTGCTTCAGAGCAATATAGGGAAGCCAAGAACACAAAGGAGTAAATGAAGTTTGGAGAAAGTCTGGCAACCAGCTTGATAGCTTGATTACAAAAGTTACTTTATTACTAGGTACATGAAACTTATGATACTATTAGTAATAATTATAAAAGGAAAGAAAAATACCCAAATAGTTACAATATTAATAACCATATAATTAAAGAGCGAAAAACAATCAAACAGTTACAATATTACCCAGTTTCAATGGCAGTATTGGGGAAGTCTAGCCCAAGCTGATTACAAAGATCAGGTTTAGTGCAGCTCAAAGGTTCCCAGGAAACAGATTGTTCAACTTAGGGTTCGGAGTGCTGAAGACAGGCAGAGCCCCCTCCACGATCAATCAGGAAAAGGTGACATTCCAGTGGAACTGATTCAGCTTTTGGATCCAAGCATCAGAACAGTTTTTGAACTTGGACAGGGGTTTTTTGTAGGGAAGAAACAGTGGTTCACAACAGAACACTAGGGTGGTTTGGGGGTAAATAATGACTTAAGGGTGTATACCAGTGTTATTTTGTTTAGGTGGACAATAGGAACTGATCAGTCCTGGTTATGTGTGGCATTTTTCGAGGGAGCTCACAAAGCAATCGGGCAGATTCAGTTTTTAGATATCAGTAAAGTATCTATGACTAGAATTGGTCGGATAACTGCTGAGCTGGGTGTGTGCAGACATGAGTTCATTAGTCTCAGAAGCAGAGCTCCCCCAATCATGCAGTGCTTCCCTGCTTCGCCAATCCCAGAGTTCAGTGCGGTTCCTGCCTTGGAACTTGGTTCTCCATTCAGCATGCTAATTCTGGTTCCATCCTTGATGCAAATGAAATTTCTGCTGTCCATTCAGTGTGCTAATGTCTCACATCTTCAATGCAGGTAAGGCTAGGGGAGTTGCCCTAATTCCATCAGCCTTGTTCCAAGGGGTTTAGATGTATCTCCCACTGCCTTTTTATTGTTTTTGGTTTCTGGTTCAAGCAGAAGCATGGGGTAAGATGGGGATGAGTCACAGAGGCTGAGTACTATGCCCTGGTTCCCCAAGAACACAGAGCAAACAGGCCTTTAACGTTGCTGGAATAATGACTAGGAAGCCTGTGGTGTTTGTTTTCAGAGAGCCAGTGTGATGTACTCATTTTGGTACAACATGGGGGCTGCTCGTTCAGCTCCCGTTGCAGCAGCTGAGTGGCAATCAGGGGTCAAGATCAGAATGCAATAGCCTAATCTGGAGGTGCTGTTTAATTGCTGGAGCATGCAGCAAAGGTCTTCATGTGGAAATAAGAGGCATAGTTGCCTAGCCAGCTAAGAATGGAGAAAACCTCCCTCCCCAAGGAAGTAATCTGCACATCCAGAAATAGTGAGAAGGTCAGCAAGACCTCAAGGTTCTCCAGTTCTCCAGTTGGAGTTCAGTGTAGCAGTGGGAATGACTTGCTTCCTCTGCAGCATGGGGAATGACTCACTTGCTGGTTGATTCTCTGTATCTTAAAGTCTTTAAATCTTGATCTGAGGACTTTACTAACTCAGTCATTGGTTAGAGGCTTATTGCAGGAGTGGGTGGGTGAGGTTTTGTGGCCTGCATTGTGCAGGAGGTCAGACTAGATGATCATACAGGTCTCTTCCGACCTTAGAGTCTGTGGCTATGTCTACACTTGAAAAGTGAGGTCGACGCTATGAAGTTGACTTAATAAGGTCGACTTTAAATTGAGTATAGATGTGGCCCCTTTTTGGCCTTATTAAGTCAGCTTACAAGCATGCTCACATCAGGCTCAGGGGCAGGATCAGGGGCAGGGCAGGAGCAGCAGCCCGCAGCGTGGCCGCTCTGGGAGCCAGGTAAGGGGGTCCTGGGTCTAGGACGGGCAGCCGCTGGGGAAAGGGTGTGGTGGGAGGGGTCGGACCGGAGGAGCAGGGGGGAGCTGGCAGCAGGGCAGGAGGTTAGGGAGTGATTTGGGGGAGCAGGGAGATAGTGGCAGGGGAGGGGGCTTATGGAGGGGGTTGGGGTATCCATTGAAAGTGCCACAAAACTCCTTGTTTGTTTTGCTACACTTTTGCGTTTCTGATATGGATTTATTTCATTTCCACAATTGTGTTGTATTGCCTAAATAGTCTGGGGCGCTCTACAAGGCACATATCATTTCTTGTACTCAAGCTCCAAAGGAGTAGCCATGTTAGTTTAGTTCAGAAGAACAAACAAGGAGTCCTGTGGCACTTTTAAAGACTAACAAATTTATTTATCACATGAGCTTTCCTGGGAGAAAATCCCACTTTTTCAGATGCTTTAAAGATGGGGAAATTAAGAGTCTGACGAAGTGGGATTTTCTCCCACAAAAGCTCATGTGATAAATAAATTTGTTAGTCTTTAAAAGTGCCACAGGACTCCTTGTTTATTTCTTGTTCTGTTTAACTTTTTTAACTGTGTCAGTTGCTATGCTAGGTACTAGCTCACAATCTTTTAAGTCACTATGCATAGCTGAGAATGAAGCACGAGGGCACTTAATATGTTTGTTTAATATCCATTGTGCTTATTCCTGGAGAGTCAGGGCAGTGAGTTTTTGGTTTTAAGAGTGTGCGTGAGAGAGAGATTTGTGTTCTGTATGTCTCCTTAAGCTGCAGTGAAAGGTACAGAGATATAGGCTATGTACACACTACAAACTTGTCCCGCAATAAAAGCTATTGCGGGACAAGGAAAGCGCTATAAATATAGCACTTTGGTGTGTACACATGTGCTGGTTATATCGCAAAGGAGCGTTCACCACGTGAACGCTCCTTTGCGATACAAGAGCAGTGCATTGTGGGCACCTGTCCCACCATGCACTGCCCACAGCCAGCCCGCCACAGCTGCGCCGCTGCCACCCGAAGCCCTGCAGCCCCCCTAGCTCAGTCCAGAGGAGC
This sequence comes from Pelusios castaneus, assembly GCA_007922175.1. Lineage (NCBI taxonomy): Eukaryota > Metazoa > Chordata > Testudines > Pelomedusidae > Pelusios > Pelusios castaneus. Next base: position 5,493,671 of record ML685886.1, on the reverse strand, counting down.
CAACGAACCTGGCAGCTCCCATAAGAGTCAATTTCACTGCTCAGTTAGAGCAGTGAAATTGACATATTTGACAGCTCCGGTGTCCCAGAGTGGCCTCGATTGGCACTCTGGGACATTTCCGGAGGCTGACAATAACGCAAGAAGCGTACACACAGGCTGTACCACAGAACAACTGTTCCGTGGTAAGCCTTACCACCTTTGTTTGGGTGGTTTACATGGTGCGCGGCAAGTGGGCTGTTGCCGTGCAACAAGAAGCATTTGTGTGTGTACGATCTCACTGTTATCATGCGGTAAGGAGCCTTACCGCGCGATAACTTAGTAGTGTGTACAAGGCCATATTAATGCCCCAGGGGCTAGGTCTTACTGCCAACAGTCTTGTTTGTTTTAACAACAGCCTAATAATTGTGTGTGTGGGGGGGGGGTTCTTTTGTGATGAGTGGTTGGGGAAATGTCTTGCTGTGAAACCATTTATGCTGGAATGTGTTGTTACTGGAGCAAATTCATGACTTTCCTTTGATTTAGTTGTAGTCAAGTTCCAAAGGAGTAGCTGTGTTAATCCATTGCAGAAAAACAACAGAGTCCTGTGGCACTTTTAAAGACTAACAGATTTATTTATTGCATGAGCTTTCATGGGAGAAAATTCCACTTCGTCAGACGCTTTAAAGATGGGAAATTTACAGAGTGGGAGGAAATTAAATGCAGGGGAGTGTATGACATAGAATCAGGTCAGGCTGTACCAGCAAATCAAAATAGATGTTAAGATTCAAACACTGGGGAACAGCACATAGAGGAAGGTGAGGTCAAATCACCTGTTGTAATGAGAGAAAAATCTGTAGTCCCTGTTTAACTCCAAGACAACTGAGTCAAATTTGCATATAAGTTCGAGTTCTGCAGTCTCTCTTTGAAGCTGTGATTTGTTATTCATCTGTTTCAACACAGCTATTAACAAGTCGTCAAGAGAGTGAGCAGGGAGATTGAAGTGTTCCCCTATTGGTTTTGTAGTGTTGCAATTTCTGATGTCAGATTTGTGTCCATTTATTCTTTGGCGCAGAGACTGTCCTGTCTGTCCAATATATAAGGCAGAGGGGCATTTCCGGCACATGATGGCATAAATCACATTGGTGGATGAGCAGGTGAATGATCCCTTGATGGAGTAGGTGGCTTGATTTGGTCCTGTGATGGTGTCTTCATTGTAGATATAAGGGCAGAGTTGGCAGCGTGGTCTGTTGCAGGGATATGTTCCTGCTTTAATGCGTCTGTTGTTTGATCTGTAGTTGCTGGTGAGTAGCTCTCCAGCTCAATTAACTGGATTTGGGAAATATTCCAGCCATAATATTTTAAATTCCACTGCATTGCTGTCAAAATCTGAATTGTTGGCCCGTCTTAGAATCCTGTGCCTGTCAGACCTCCACAAATACACAATGTGTTGGTATCATCAGTGTTTGAGAAATAAAGGCCAATTCATTTGATAGATAATGAAAAGTGAGGGTTACTTTGTACCTTTTTCTTAAATCTGAATTGTTTTAGAAACTCAGGTTGTCAGAAATCTGCTCCCTGTTGTTTTGTATTTCATTAATTTTCAGTGCTTTAAATATAGGCTCTCTCTGCCAAGTCATCCTGTAGTACAGCTATTATATTTATGCTTCTACACTTCTTTAGTTGTAATGTAGCATTTGTAACACTGGTGTGGGGGGCTTGCCCGGGCCGCTGAGGGCTTCCCCAGCCCACTCAGGTGCGGGGGCTCTCCTGCTCAGGCTTGCCCGGCCTGGCCTGGCCCACTTGGGTCTCACCTGGCCCGCAATTTGGCCAGCACTTGTGTTTGGGGGTGCAAGAGCTTGGTGGCTGGCCGTGCCCCCACCAAGCTGATATGGAGTCTGGGACTGCCCGGGGCTGCCACAGTCAGTGAGGTGGGGGGGGGGGGAGGCACCAAAATCACATCTCACCTAGGGCGCCAAAAAACCTTGAGCCGGCCCTGCCCACAGGGCGTGGTCATTTTGTTACGGCCCTGATGCGAGTGGAATCACTCCTGCTTTATGCCAGGCAGAAGCATGATCAGAATTATCATTCTGTGTTCTGGATTGAATCTGCCTTGTATCTAAGGCCATCATTTACCTTCAGAAAGCGTGTGTTTTGGAGTCCTCCCTGCCCACAGCCTGGCAGGGGTGCATGTGTAAACGCCAATACAAGGCCAAAGGCAGGAGAGAAGCCATCCCCACAAACCCAGGCTTTGGGTCAGGACTCCTGGGTTCTGTTCCTGGGCTGGGGAAGGAGTGGGATCTAATGGGCTAGAGTAGAGAAGGACCCCTGCCGCAGCCTCCTCCCACATGACTTCCCCAGCCAGGGATGGCTGGAGCCAGGACTTAAGCCTCTCCACACGCCTGCTGTGGCTCTGCCGGGGCCAGGGGAGTCAGCTTCTCCCCCCCACCCCCACCCGCACCAAGTTTCCCTATGCCCTCTCTCTCAGCTGCTGCCGAAGCCAGGACAGGAGTCAGTCATCTGGCAGCATTCCCCCCACATACTTTCCCCAACCAGCTGGTGATAGTTCTGAGACTTTTTCCCCTGTTGTGCCTAGCTTTTGCTGGGGCCAGTTTGAAGGGTGGTCAAGTTCCCCACTCAGTTAGGACTTTTGGCTCCACATGGCCGGGTGCTCCCCCCCTGCCCAGAACTTTTGCCTGGTCAGTGAGGGTCACCACCATTACTGCACCCCCCACCCCCCAGCTTTGTAAGTGGCCCACTGGGAGTTGGAAGGAACTTACTCCTTGGTAGCTTGTGCTATGGCTGGGATCTGGGAGCAGCAGGTACATGGTGGGGAAGGTTTCTTTTTTCTGTGTTTGCTAACAAGATGAATGTGGCCTCACCCTTATTAGCATCGGAAAGCCATTGGCCCTGAACAAGAGCAGCCCCAGGGCTGCTTTGCAGATCAGGGAGGCATTGTTGTTAAATGGCTTCTAAAACTGAGCAATCAGTGAGGGAAAGTTGAGTGGAGGGCACTTTGCAACCTGCTCAGAAAGAAAGCAAGAATTCAGTTCTGTCTCGTCTGGCGCCCCTTAAAGTTCGGCACCCTAGGTGGCCGCCTAGTTCACCTATACGGTTGGGCCGGCCCTGCCTGGAAGTCCTTGATTAAATGTCTCTGAGAAATGTTTACCAGCTAGATAAGCAGTAACACAGTCCCAGGTGCTGTGTTCCGACCACTGGGCTGGCCCTAGTGAAAGCCTGCTAACAGCCCAGATCATTCACCAGAAACAAGCAGGGTTTCCAACATGGTCTGAGCAGCTGGCTTTTTTCATGCCAAAAAAAAAAAAAAAAAAAACGTGGGTTTTGAGTTCTGGGAGCTAAACAAACAACCCCCACCCCGTCAGCAGACCTGCTGAATGGCAAAAGGGATCAGCTAGACTTGTAAACATCACAGAAGTGTAAGCATTAGCGTGGAAGCTGTAGCTAATTTTACAAATGAAAAGCAGTTGTTTAACGTGACATTAAGCAGGGAGCAGTCTGGAAAACTTAAACAGCTACATGACTAAATCAAGTGTGGCTTTCCTTCCGTTTTTGTGTTTCAGTATCTAATGCAGCATAATCCAGGCACATGGTTTGAGGGAGAAGTGAAGTTAGAGGCTCTTGCTGACCTCAGTATTAGAAATTGTTGGGGTTTAGGGGCCTAATAGTGAGACAACTCTAACTCTGGCTATGTCTACACTTGAAAATTTAAGTCGACTTTAGCTAAGTCTGCTTAACTAAGTTGACTTAAAGTCGACTTAGCATGTCCACACTTAAATTTAAAGTCGACTTAGGGGGGAACTTACAAAGTCGACCTAGAGCGTCCACACTGGATGCTTAGGTCGACTTCTAGGGGCTAGGGGGACCTTGGGCAGGTCCACGGTGGCAGGGGGAGAACCCCTTGTGTACAATGGGGCAAAGGGGGACAGGGACCCTGGCAGGGCAGGGTGGGCAGGGTGTGACGCTGTCCGGCTTTAGGGAACCATTTATTATATTATTTTCTATTAATATCTCATAAATGCTATACTCCATAGGAACTATGTCATGTTTGGTATCAATAGAAAGGTAGTAATTTGCTGGGAATGATTATATAGTTTATGTATAGGAATTGTATTTGTATTAGAAGTTAGGAATATGGTTGTTATATCTATACTTTAACTTGTGTGATTCTGGGGAAACTCCCCAGACAAGCTGTCTACAACCATTGTCTCCTTAATGGCTCATCAGGTTTCTCCCTGGGCCCATTGTATCTGGGAGCTTCCTTAACATTAAGGATTTTTGGAGTTTATGTTTGCCTTAACTGTTTTGTGTTAAAGTGCAAATATCTCCTCTAATTTACTTTGGGATGGCTTTTCGGGGCTGGGGGTGTCTCCTGGGGATTTTATCATTGTGTGGCCTAAGCAAAAGAGTCAGAGCAACATCAGCCTGTGGCATTGCAGGTCACAGCACTAGACATTCCTGGTTCTCTTTCTGCCCCCATGCTGCTCCATCAGTGAGTTCATCAGTAACTGTTCTTAGCTCAACTCCCTCTTCTTCTTCCTCTGCACGCTCACCCTGGGCAACCTCACCTGGTACACAGCTACCAACACCACCTCCATATCTTGACCTCCCTATCCTGCTTCCTCCCGCTCCATGCACGCTTGTATTGCCAGCATCTTTTCCTGCACATCATGCCACCAGTTCAAACAGAGCACAGTGAAAACCAGACACCTGATTTTACTTCTTGGACTCTTTATCATAATCCCTTTTCTAATTCACCTTCACCATCACCACCCTCCCTCATAAACTCTCTTATTCTGGGATCCTTTCCACCTGTATCGTTCCTGTTGCAGTTTTTCCTCAGCAGCATCTTTAGAACTCGTTCCCATCCCCTGCAGATCCAGCTCCAAATCATCTCTTGCCTCAACTATCACCACTTCATGGCTGCTTTTCGCCTTATCCAGCACCCACCTTGTCCAGGAACAGCTCCTCTTACAGTCCTTTCCCCTTGCCTTTCAATGTGATGGCAAGGACCTGAACCTTTCCCCCACAGACTTGCAAAATTTAGTTCCCACCAGCCCCTCTATTCTCCTTTCTTTTTTGCTCCACCTCTCGTATTTCACCCACTTAACTACTCATTTTGCTGCTTTTTCCCCACTCTAGCCTCTGTGCCTTCTTCTGTGCAACACTTTATGGTTGGAACACCCCTTCCTTCCAGCCGTTTCACTTTCATCGCTCAGTTCCTATATCAAGACGCACTTTCTCCATGAAACCTAAAAAGCCTCATCTTCCCCTTAAACAAACACACAGGGCCATTAAAAACACATGAAACCTTCAAGATATGTAGCCTCCTAACCCAAGTAACTCGTGATCATATTATCCTAGCCCTGCCCCCTTCCTAAAATCTTTTCTCCAGTCATCTTACTACCTCTTATCTTTGCGCGTAGAGCAGGGTCTGTAGCATTAGCTTGTCTTTTACCAGACATGTTTGTACCACTTTCTGAAATAAAATATAGACTCAGGGTGTATAAGAAGCTTTGTATCTGGCTAGCTTTAGATTCAACAGCAGCCTTTTTCATTCTCATACTGCGAGTTGTGTTATGGCTATAATCTGTCTTATCTAGCTGCCTCTTTTGCTTTATCAGACTTGGGAGCCTTATGGAGCCAGCTAAGACCTCTCCCGTCATAAAACGTTTCAGTTAGTGAAAAAAGTAACGTGAAAACCAAGTAAGGCACACAGTAATATGTAACAAAGAATATTGGGGGCCTCAGTTAGGATGGATTAATTCCACAATTAAGACTAGATTTAAGAATCTGTTCAACATAATAAAGGGATACTTTCCTCTCTACATGCAGGGTTTTACTGCAGGGAGGTACCATGAACTGCTAGAGGTGTTAGCCACCTACACTCCCTCCAGTTCCCCAAGAGAAAACCAAATCCGGGAAAAAAATCCATTGTTTGTCGGTTGCAGTGGGCTGATTTATTCACTAGAGGGAGCAGCACACACTGGAACCCAGCCTGAGGAGTTTGCCAGCTAGCACAGGCCTCGGACTTGAAAATTAAGTAAATAAAGGTGGCAGGAGAGAAAAACCAGAGTCTCTTTGCTTCTGCTATTGAGCCATGCTGCATTTTGGAAAGGGAAGTAAAACAGCCATTAGCTAGGCTTCCTGCCTGCTTTCTTCACTGGGGATGTTTGAGAAGTCAACACCATCCATTAGCATAGCGCTCACACCACATCTGCTTCCGCGTCACAGTGGCCTCAGACCACGGTGCTGGATGCAAATGAAAACAAGGCTGAACAGCTTCCTTTTGCAGGATCAGTGCAGGCACCCCCTAGCAGAGCTCAGGCACATTTCATTTCCTCCCACAGTCTGAGAGCTCAAGCCTAGCAAGATACATACACTGCTTCCGTTAAAGTCAACGAAATATTCATCTAGCCGGGGCAGCGGTCTAGTGATCAGTCGATGGCAGGCTCGCCTTACTGAGCACTGGAGCCTTGCCTTGCTGAAGAAACCAGTGCTTCAGCTGGAGAGTGTGTCACACAAGTGCTCCTCAGCTGCCCTGATTTTGGAGTAGTTTCGGGGTGGAGTTTAAGGTGTTGACTTGGACTAGAGTTTCGCAGCTGCCTGACGGAGCAGTCCCAGCCCTGCAGGCCAGACGGCCACAGGTGTGCTCAGAGGGACGCAAGAGACAGGGCTGGTGGCCGTTGGTGAGTCAGCAGGTGTGTGACCTACTTCCTTCCTAACCGCCTTGGACACTAGTGCCGCACTTTGCTGGCCGCAAGATTTACTGGTGCACCCGGGCGTTTTCCGAGAGTTTGGTTGATTGTGGGAGTTCAATGATGAAGTTTGCTTTCTAACACAGGGCGTGTATCTCTAGCGCTATGCTCAGATGTTACAGTGCAGCGTGGTATAAAGTTTTGGGTGGGAGGTGTCACACCAGCCAAGGCAATGGGGGGAGAGGGACAGCAGGGAAGCGGGTGCCCCCCACCATTTAACTGCTGGGCTTGTACTGAGCATGCTCAATAACATCTGCTGAAGCTGTTACCTCCCCCCAGTCAGCAGGTACAAGTCATCTCTGTACACCCGTCTGCAACACAAGTATCTCACGTTTCGAGCTCGGCGTTTGTCCCTCTGTCAGCATGAGCTGGGATAGTCGCAAGACACGTCGGTCATGGGCCGTGCCTTTGCTTACCTGCTGATTGCTATTGGGAGGGTGCTGTCTCACCTCCTTCCACGTGTGGTTCTCTGAACTGTGCCTGTCATTTGGGTATGGAGGAGCCTGTCCCTACCTCCATTTCCAGGTGTCTTTCATCTGCTTGTTTGCTCAGTCATTGAACACCTACAGCGAGGGGTGAGAAGCGATCCTGATTTACATAAAGCAACCACAACACAGCCAAAGTTATTCTAGTGCACTAGAACAGTGGTTTTCAAACTTTTTTTCCTCAGGACCCAGTTGAAAAAAGTCATTTATGCCTGCAACCTTTGCCGCCCCCTATGCTGGCCCCTCCTCCCCAACCTTTCAGCCATGGGGTGGCTCCTCCACTGAAAAAAACCAGCTGACACCTGAAAATTCCTTGGTGGTCACGGCTGGGGTGGGGTCCCCACACAGGCTAGTGCTAAAAGAAGCCTGGAGCACTTATTTCCGGGGCCTCTCTCTCAGGCTGCATCTACACTTGTAAATTAAGTCGACTTAAGCTTGCTTAAGTCGACTTAATTTACTCTGCATCTACACTACACTTTCCTTAAGTTGACTTAAGGAAAAATTAAGTCGACTTTCTTAAACCTCATTTTAAGTCGACTTTGCTGGCTAAGGCGACTTTAGAAAGTGTGGATGTGGAGTAGCCCTAAGGCGACTTTAAGTCACCTTAGGGGGCTCCAGGGCTTCCCCACTGCCCTCCCTGCCAGGGTGGCTGGCACAGCCACAGCCTGGCATATCCCCCCACCACAGGGCAGGGCAGAGCCCTGCCCCTATGTGCTGCCAGGGTCCCTGTCCCCCTTTGCCACATTGTACCAAGGTACAATAGGGTAAAGGCTGAGCCCCCTGGCACTTGGCAAGGGGTGCCCCCCCCTGCCACCGTGGACCTGTCCCAGGTCCACCTAGCCCCTACAAGTTGACCTAGGCATCCAGTGTGGACGCTCTATGTCAATTTTGTAGGGTTCCCTCTAAGTCGACTTAAAATTTAAGTGTAGACATGCTAAGTTGACTTAAATTAAAAAGTGTAGACATAGCCTCAGGATCCCCACCCTAGCCACCACCGAAAGGAGCTACCAAACGGAGCCAGCCGCTCCCAGCAGCTTTTTCCAGCTGCGGTGAGGGGCTGCTCCAGGCAGCTTCTTTCCGCAATGTCCCTGGGGACCTATTCCCAGACACATTGTGGAGAGGGGCCATGACCCAGTACCTGAGGGTCTGTGAGCCAGTACTGGATCGCGACCCCTGGTTTGAAAACCACTGGGCTAGTGTGATGAGACAAATAGTGAAATGATTGGCCAGTCACTCCATGGTGTTTTGCTGCTCCTGTGTCAGATGCAAATCTCTGCACAAGAATGCAACTAAACATCCCCAAGGGAAGGAGGAATAGTTAGTGAATGAAACCGTATGAAATACGCCCCCCTGCCCAGTTCCCTTCCACTCAAGCCCTGGCACTAGGCTTAGCCACAGATTTTATTTCTCCTTCAGGCCCCTCTTTTTTACTCCCTCCTTACCCCAATATGGGTGGGAAGCTCAGTCACGGCTGTTGAGTTTAGTCAGTCCCCAAATTAGGGACTCGACAGCGTCACTGTGTTTGGTAGCAAGGATTAGCAAAGGTGTCCAGGCTATCGAGCAGTAGCTGCTTTCTCGCCTGGGCTCAGTCCAGGTTATTTCTAGCACACCCTGGGACCTAGGCGTGAGCAGGGGCCGAGCTGGCTAAGGCAGTGATGTCAGAGTCTCATGTTCGCTTGGGGGGGCTCGTAGCCTATCAGCACGTGGCCGTATGCCCTCTGTGAGCTCTGCTTGCAGTGGGCACGGGATGACAGAGCCCCGGAGGTGACTCAGTGGCCACAAAGGCACATTCCATGTCCCTGAATCAGGCAATCGTTCAGCACCTGCCTGGCCGGACGAATCCTGCTGCTGCTGACAGATAGGAAAAGTACTCCCTCCCTTTGGGAATGCTGGGATGTGTAGAAAATGTCGGGGCATCCTCTCTCCCAGTATCAGTGAGTACAGGGTGCCCATGAGGCCAATCCATCAGCCTGTATCATACCACGGTCAGGACATACCTGCCCACTGATGAGGCAGCAGAGAGGAGGAGCCAGCCCCTGGCAGGACTCGTTGCAAAGAAAAGAGGGTGGGGGGTGACACATGGAGATGGAGTCAGTTTTTCCCAGCACCAAGAAAGTTCCTCTGTGGTTGAGCAAGGCTGGAAGTGAAGCCCCCCCTTGGTGGGGTGAGGTGATGGGAAGCTGTGGCTTTGGGAGGCAGGTTGGGCAAGAGGGCTCTTGCGAAAGCACAGATGGTCAGAGCGAGAGCGTGTCCTGCTCATCCGCCTCCCTTTTACAGCTGCTCCCAGCGCCTCGGCTCCTAATAGCCAGTTGCAACACATGTTTCCAGGCTGCAGACTCTTACTCACCCAATCTACTAACTCGTCCTCTCACTGGTTGCTCAGCCGTGGTGGGTGGTGGGAGGAGATGGTGTTTCTAGGCTCTGCTTTTTGTATAAGCCTGGATCTCCCATCAGGATTGCCCACCGCTGAGGAGCACCGTGAGGCTGAATGCACACAGGCATGGAGAGAGGTCAGTGGAACAGCCAACAAGATTTTTTTTTAAAACTCCTGATACAATTTGCTATTTAAATTGGTGGAATGATGGGGGGGGAGGGGATTGACCGGTACAAAAGCCACCAGCAACGAATAGTTTGGAGTGAGTGGGTGGGCAATGAGAAGGGGCTGCCAGGCAGTACTTTCAGTCTTTTCCTCCCCTTGCAGGTAGATGTGACCACTGCTTTGCTGGGATTCCTTTTGCATGCCTCCAATCAAGGGTTCTGAAACATAAACCACAACCAGGGGCCATTCACTTCCTCAAATAAGAGAGAAATTCCCCAGGGCCATGTGACCTCTTGAATGCACACCAGGAAGAGAGTGGAGGGCGTGATGTTGACAAAAAGCTTCCCGGTTCCCTGGCACAGGCAGGAGCGAGAGTGCAGAATCACATGAGCTCTACAGGGCTGCGTGTGGATGGAGCGGAGGTGCAGACGCTCTCTGGCAACCAGCGGTGCGCTCACATCTTTCTCTGTTTCTGTTCTAAATTGCAGCCTTTAGCTATATTCTGGTTTGACTGAGACAAGAATTTCTGGACCAGCTTCCCCTGTTATCTCCAGCACATCACCCTGCTGCACATCCCTCCTCTCCTGTAGCCATCGTGGTTGGAGGAATGAGGGTGAGAACCTGGCTTGAGCCGGTGGTGGCCGGTGCCCAGGTAGCCAGCTCCTTTTATGACACAGGGCTGCTGCTAGTGGTGAAAAACTACTACAACCAGACCAACGCCACGGGGCATGTGTTCGAGGATGAGCTGCAGAAAGCCATCTCCAACTTCTACATCATCTACAATCTGGTCCTGAGCCTGAGCCCTTTGCTGACGGCGTATGGCCTGGCAAAGCTCGGCGACAAGAAGAACAGGAAGATCCCCATCTGCTTCCCTCTCCTCGGCTATCTGGTCTCCAGATCCCTCCTGCTCCTCTTGATCCTGCTGGAGTGGCCCATTGAGGTGATGTACGGGGCAGCTGCCTTAAACGGGCTGACTGGCGGCTTCACCACCTATTGGGCAGGTATCATGGCGCTGGGGGCTCTGGGCTCCACGGAGAGCAGGAGGTCTCTGCGGCTGATTGTTATAGAGCTGGTCTATGGGATGGCCGGCTTCCTGGGAAGCATTGTGTCTGGGCACCTCTTTGTCCGTTTCAACGTAAGTTATCGACGGGGGACCGTCCTCGTGGCATGTAGCATTGCATGCTATGTCTTCTGCCTCCTCTACAGCGTCTTTGTGCTGAAAATCCCTAAGCCTGATGGCACCTGCCCAGCCTCCACAGCTCACAGCAAACCCAAGGACCTAGATCATCTGGACAGCCAGCTACCCAAGGATGAAAACATTGCCAGGTATTCTGGCACTTGTGAGGATGCAGGGCACACCCACCTGGCACCATCAAAACTTATCATTGCAATGCTCTTCCTTGGAGCTGTGCTCTATGACTTAGCAGTTGCGGGTGCGATGGATGTGCTCCCGCTGTTTTTGCTTAGGAAACCTTTGAGCTGGGGCCCAGTGGACATTGGCTATGGCAATGCTGCTGGCTATGCGATCTTTATTACCAGTTTCCTGGGGGTGTATGTGTTCTCCAAATATTTAAGAGACACTACTATGATCATCATGGGGATACTGTCTTTCACTGCTGGCGTTTTCATCATGGCCTTTGTGCGATGGACCTTCCTCTTTTACATTGGTAAGTCGAATTGTCCCGGGACCGGTTCCATCCCCTGCACATGACAACTGCCCCTCCCACACCCGAGGTGGTAGGCAGCCTGAGACAAGGCGCTTAAGGGACACGCATAAGGCCCTTTGCTATTCGCTTTGTTGCAAACGTCAGAGCAGGAAAGGCTGTGAGAGAGAGAGGCACGCTCTCATTTCCAAATTAAATTAGTCACCCAATTCTCCTAGTGCATCAGGGCTTAAATATTAAGAGGTCAAAATGGTGCTTCTGAGACACAGTGACCTCCCCCTGTGCCCCTCTTCAATCCCCTTCCCTCCATACATACTGCCTCTTTGTCCCTGGTTACAGTGTGTCCCTGGCTCCCTGGGGCTGCAAACAGGGTCATCACCAGAAGATCCCTCGTTCTCTCCTCCAACTCCCTGAGATGGCAGCAGGGGTGCCTGCCTGAGTCCCCTATCTCCCAGTCCCAGCAGCAACTTTGAGCCTAAGCTGCAAACTCCCAAGCAGTTCTGTATTGTATCTAAACGTGTGCATTCAGTTCAGCCCCATCTTTTTCCCCCCATGTTGCTGGCTTAACAGTGCTTGGATTCAGGGCACAGATTGGCTTTAAGGAAGGATTGGGCAATTCCATCAATTTTTTAAAAATTGTTTTAAAATTGTTAAAATTTAAAAATTGTTTTAAAGATGAGTTAATGCTGCTAATTTTGAACTTGATCACTGCCCAGAGCTAAGTTGATGAACAACAGCAGTTTTGTATAGGAGCAAACACCCTTTTCACCTCTTACTGTCTTAACTATGTGAAATATTGCTCCTTGGAAGGAAAGGCCTGTGGATGAGCAAAAAGAAAGTTTTACTTACTTTGGCAACTGAAATGGAGGCCTCTCATTGGCTAGAACAGTGTTGTTGTTTAATAATAAGGAATAGCTATGGTTAATGGGAAGCTTAATTGATAGGCATTGTTAATTGAGTTATTGAGCAGTTTAAAAACATTAGCAGTATGTATCCAACATCCTATGCTTTAAGCAAGTAAATGGTCAAGTTGTTGGGCCAACTTTTGTGGGTGCGAGAGACTAGATTCTGAGCCTCACAGCGCTGTTCTTCAGCACTGACTCTGAGAACTGGATGCTCAGCAAAACGCAAAGTGGAACAGAGTGGGATCATTTCGGCAGTGAGAGGACAAAAGGCGGATGAGTGGGTTACAGACATAGAGGGATGATGAACAGACATTGAGAGGCCCAGCACACATCCTGACCCTCTTTACACAGAGAGGAAGAAGCTAAGTTTGTCTGTAGGAAGCAGTTGCGGCAGCAAAAAAAACCTGTGTCATTTAATGACAGAGAGATGAAAAATGAATGTTTGATAAATGTAGAGAGAGAAAGACAGAGGCCCATAACATGCAGCTTAAGGCCTCCTTGCTGAAAGACTGATATGGACACAATGCTAAGGGAGAACAAGAAATGGCCTGTGTGATGTTAGTGTACCCTGTACCAGTGGAAGCTGGAAATCCACTGAAAATTATTCTTTCTGGAGTCAAGGTGGAATATTATGTGTGGTGTCAAAAGAAAAACAGGGGCTTCTAAACAGCTTTCCTCATTTCAAAGAGAGACAGTTTAAATACAGTTGAAGGAACAAGGTTTCAGGGGAAGAGGGTAGGAAAAAACATACTTAATTAGCTTCTATCACCAACCTAAGAGGTATTTGCTACATGTATTAGAGTAGTACCTAGGAACCCTAATCGTGGACCAGGACCCCACCCTCCTAGGCGCCGTACAGAGAACAAAAAGAGAGGTTTGCGATCTAATGCCAGAGCCATTGCGTTCTTAGGTCAAACACAATCTTGTGGCTAGAATGAGCCCTAACTGTGCATGATGGTATGATGCAGCATCTGCTGTGTGGCCCCCAGGTCTAACCAACTTTGCTGGCAGCCTCTTCTTTGTGAGCCAGCCACCTGCATGGGACAAAGACCTACACGAACACCAAGATGGTTTCTCAACAGTGCGGAGGCTAAGAAACAAAGTAAAGCTGCTGTGGCTGAAATTCCCACCCCGTAGGAGTCACCGTGTGATGTGTGCGATCCATAGCTGTTACCGATGATTTGTTCAATCCCTCCTCACCTGTAAGCCGCACTTTCTGGCTTCACTTTTACGGGGCGGCAGGTGAGGTTCTGACTCCAGGTCCTCATTTCTCTGTTACAGCTCGGGCCATAATGCTGTTTGCGCTCATCCCCTTGCCAACCATCAGGTCGGTGTTATCCAAACACGTGCAGGGCTCATCCTATGGTGAGTAACGTGGGTCTTGTGTGTGTTGGCGGAGTGGGACAGAAACCCAGTTCTGGCTCTTAATTTCGTTTGCCAGAGGGCGGAAGAGCTGGTTAAGTGGCAAATGCTAAAATTTCAGTCATTAGAACTGGGTGGGAAGGGGGGCGAGAGACCATTTCGGGTTCCCCCTTTGTGTTTATCCCATCACAGGCCTCTTAGCACATGGTTTGGGAGATTACTCAGAGAAGGAATGATTGTAAGCCGTTCTGCCACTGCTCAGTGATGAGTAGGGGGAATGTGAGGTTGGAGCAAACCCATTCTTGCCTCTCTCCCACCGACTTCCCATTCAAGCACTGAGGATTCCATGGTTAGCTGAGCGACTTAGCCCGGGAACAGTTTATGGTGGCCCTCATCCCTCTCTGCCCAGGTCCACTAGTTCAGCCATTGGTGACAAGCCACTGGCAGGGCTGCACGCATTCACATGCCTAAGCGCTCCCTCCATTGACAACAGATGTGCTTTTCAAACAAGATACTTCAATTGGATTAAGCCCGCCCCAGACAGCCGTGTAAAAATGACTTGTGGGCTCTTAAACGGTGCTGAACAGTGTCCAGACAGACCCAAAGGCTGCGTCTACATTATGGTTTCCTTAGGTCGACTTAAGCAAGCTGCTTAAGTCAACTTAAGGAAAATAAAGTCGACTTAATTTTAATTGTCGACTTTATTAAACCACCTTCCTAGTAGACCTAAGGCTTAAGTCGACTCCTTAGAGTCGACTTAAGCGAGTGTAGATGTGGGGTAGCCCTAAGTCGACTTAGGGCTACCCCAATGCCCTCCCTGACCCCCTTTGCCCCATTGTACCTAGGTACAATGGGGCAAAGGCTGAGCCCCCTGGCATTGGGCAAGGGGTGCCCCTCCCTGCCCCCATGGTCCACCCCTAAGTTCCCCTAAGCCCCTAGAAGTCGACCTAGGGCATCCAGTGTGGACGCTCTAGGTTGACTTTCTAAGTTCCCCTTTAAGTCGACTTTAATTTCAAGTGTAACCACACTAAGTCGATTTAAATTAACAAGTGTAGACATAGCCAAAGGGAGGCTTTCCAGGCAAGTTACCTCAATGAAAAAAAAAAAAGCACACCCTTTTTTGCCCTGTGTGCACAGGCCCGTAAGTGTAGACTGCCCTGTGCAATAGCAGGATTATTTTCCTAGCCACAGCAGACGTTTGTGCTGGTGCACCCACATTAGTGGTTGGCAACCAATGACTGAAATTGGAGCTAAGTCCCAGGGTAGATCAGGCCTTACTCCCAGCCTCGGACTCAGCTAAATGGACACGGTCTATTTATAACTGGCTAATTGATAGTTATTAGCATATTCTAGGCACAGGTAGCATGGGAGGTAGAGGGAGGAAACCATAGTCACAGAGCGGTCATTTGGATGCTAACACTTCTCACAGCATTTAAAAGCCATTTGTAAACAGATCCTCAACACAAAAAGTGGCCAGCTGCACAATTCTTCTTGGATCGCCATCCTTCAGAAAGCTGAGCTAGCATCACTCTTTGTCCTCCATAACAGTCGGCAGAAGGGCTCGAACAATAGCCTCATGATAGTATTTCATGGCTGGGACTCTGTTAGCTGTTACAGAGAGTAAGGTTTCAATTTAAAATAGTTATATTTCTCCCCCTCACTGACAGAGGTAACGCTTCCACCTGTGAAATGGTGCAATGTTGTCTCACAGCATCTACAGCCAAGATGCAGTGAAATCATAGCTCTACGGCAAATGTGATCTGTATTTATTCATCAGAATGGCTTATTGCCTCTGAAACCTAATGATTAGACCATCTACATTTTTCGCTGATGCCGCAGAAAGTCAGATGAAGGAAGCGTTTCGGAGGAGTTTGATTAGCACATCACCACTTCTCACCTCTCCCTCAACCACCTTCAGCTTGTAATCAATCACATTAATCCTGTGCGAGGAGAGTGTGGCCTTTTAACAGGATGGTAGCATGCTTTAGAAATTTGACAAGCATAATAGTGCATTAGCCAGTTACCTGTTCTCCCCCCCCCCCCCACAACATTTTCCTCACCTGTTTGATCCTGCACAAAGGTGATTGGTAGTTAGAGATAAAACCACTACATTCAGATCTTTGCCACAGGGGTGGGCAGCTACAGGGTTAAATGAATGTACAAGAATAAATCCTAGCAGCTAAATTCAAACTGCTCCAGTTTCCAGGAGCATGCGATGATGGGGGTTTGGGCCAGGAGGCCCCATCTCCATTTATAATGATCAATGTGCTTTTCATGAAAACAGATGTCAGGGGAGCTAGCAGAGGGTGCAGAGAGGAAAGCTAACACACATACATACAACTTCTTAAGAAACAAGTTTTTGGCTGGCTCCTTGGCAGAGGCGGTCCACAAGTTCAGGGGAAGGCCTAAGGCACCTTCTGAAGATTAATAGTTCTGGCACAAGGATGGTTCCAGGCTATCCAAATTGATATTTATTGTTTGTCAAAGGGACTGGCCCTAAACCTGGAGACGGCTTTCTGACTACATTTACTCCCCCTACAGTGGTTTTCCTTCTTTGAGGCTCTGGCTAAGTGTAACTGTGTACCTGCTTCTTTCCAGGTAAGGTGTTTGTCTTGCTGCAGCTGGCGTTAGTGA
Source organism: Pelusios castaneus (assembly GCA_007922175.1). Lineage (NCBI taxonomy): Eukaryota > Metazoa > Chordata > Testudines > Pelomedusidae > Pelusios > Pelusios castaneus. Next base: position 5,477,330 of record ML685886.1, on the reverse strand, counting down.
TCACTGG
>ML685886.1:5427070-5476923 GCA_007922175.1 Pelusios castaneus | reverse complement strand
TGCCACAAGACTCTGTTGTCTTTCTACAATAGACTAACACGGCTACCCCTTTGAAAAGGAAAGGAAGTTATTAAGTCGACTTAATGAAAGCCCAGTGTGGACATGGAGTAATTTAGGTTGACTTAAGGGTCCTTAAGTCGACCTAAATTGCTAGTGTAGATGTACCGTTAAAGACTAACAAACTTATTTATCGCATGAGCTTTTGGGGGTCTCTCCCCTGAAAGCTCATGCAATAAATTTGTTAGTCTTTAAAAGTGCCACAGAATTCCTTGTTTGTTTTGCTGAACTAAACTAACATGGCTCCCCCTCTGGAACTTGTTAACATTAAAGCCATTTGTATCTTAGGTTAGACCCTGTTGAGACATCTTTCCCAGCTCATAGTTACACAGTGCTAATGCCAAATTATTTAGTGCAGCTAATTAAGTCAGCAGTGTTTAATTCAGTATAGCTGCAAATATTCAACATAATGCACCAAGAGTTATGAGACAGCAGGCATTTAGGGGAAAAAAAAAAAAAAAAAGACCACATAAATGCTTCCTAATCTAAACCTATTCAAGTGCAAAACATGACATTTCCTCTTGATACCTTGCTTTCTGTTGTCCTTTTGAGGGTGGGCAGCAAACCCTACCATTCCTTAGTGCTGGATTATAAGGGGAAATAAGAGAGTGTCAGAGCTAACTCGTCATTCTGCACTCTCTCCCAGTCAGCAGGGTAGCCTTGTACATGTGACAACGTATTTAACGCCACAGCCGCATTGCACGAGGTGCTATGAATAGAATAGGACAGCTTGCAGGCAACCCATTGATTGCAAGACTTGAGCCAAATCCCTGTTCCTGCTGTCCATCTTTCACCATGGTTAGAAAGTTGGGCTCAGGTGAGGTCCTTTCAGAGGCCACCCACTAACCTACAACTCTTGGTGCATTATGTCAAATGTTGGCATCTCTACATTAACCCTCACTGACAATTAATGGCAATGAATAAATGGGAAATTGTAGGGCTGGCCCATAATGAGACTTTTTATGAAGGATGCCCCGATAGCTGTCATGATTCCTACTGCCACCTATGAGTAAGAGGCAACCTTCTCCTGGCCATTCTCCTGTATGACCTAGTTACTGAAGTTGTAAGCAAGGCACTTGATCCTCATCCCATCCTTCCTACAAAGTCAGGGCATGGTTACCAACTACATTTTAAGAAAGCATCATGGATTAAAGATGTTCAAGGATATTAAACATACCAGGTGCCAGGCGCCTCATGGTGGCCGTGAACAGAAATAGCATTATGTAAGCTGTCCCCTGCATGGGCAACAAGCATAAAAGCAACTGCATCAATACGCATGAGAAACCAGCCAGAGCTGTTAGCCATTTGGGGCATGCTCCCACTGTTACGCTAAAGTCTTGCTAACAGAACCCATCAAAGATTCAGGCTTCTGAGGGTAGTCTGAACTGTTCACATCCTCCACTTCTTGTTTTCTACAGCATTGTGGCCTACAAGCAACGGTCAGCATCTGGCTCCCTTGAAATCCTAGCAGAATGATGGCGTGCAGTTGGAAGTCCTAGCTTTGGGGGTACCTGCAGAGAAAAGCACCTAACCGTACTAGATAGTGCAGCGGCCTGATGGTGGAAGACAATCGCTCTTCTGGTCCACCACACTGGTTTTAGTCATTAGGGATTTAGGCCAAAATTTCCCTTGGGTGTCCACCCAATGAAATGCCGTCACAGGTAGCCAACAGCTTGAGGACAAGCACTGAAGCAGCATAGCACCTCCTCCAATGCACCTTCTCCTGTCCAGGGGGGAGAGGGAGACAGACGCTTGCCCTGCTGTGCCTCTGGTTGAGAAGCGGTAGACAATCTTTTCTCTAGTTAATTCAGCAGCCTTTGATTTCACATTCATGCCAGTGGAAGGGAAAGTACCCTCTTGGCTGCTCACCCCAAAAAATCTTAAGCTGCCAGCATAGCTGGCAAGTAACAACCTGCCACTGAAGTTTGGAGCCAGAGCTCTGGCAGGCTGTAGAAGATAGGCTGTAGGGACAACCCGCTCCCTTCAGCAGCAGAAGTACCTGGAGGAAATTACAGCCAGTCCCTAGGGAGGGGGAAAGTGCTGCAAGAGCAAAGTCCTGGAGGTGCAGATGAAAGGATTAGTGCTGAGAGGATATGCAGAGCTCACACATAAGCACAAAAATTCCCAGTACCTTACTTTGCAGATTAAATTGCAGGAGGGAGGGGGCACTCCAGGAGAAGAGTGCAAATGGACAGGAAAAGGGCAAATGCCTTTACAGAAGGGAAACCCCTTTTCCTAGCGATTCAAATGGATTGAGCCAATTCATATTGAATTTCAGTGTGAATGTTACAGGTGGGTTTGACAGATGTAGCTTTGTTTCAGAAAGCAGAAGCACTCCCTCAGTAGTTTGAGCAGTTCTGTGCTTTTAAGGAGAAGCCCCTGAAACGGCATTTAAGAGTGTGGCCAAAATGGAAAGGAGGGGAAGATACAGAGCTCTGGCTATAGAATGGCCTGCCCCAGCATTACTGTAGTGTAAACCTATTGATCTGCTTGAGAACCAGCACTGCTTTTCAGCAGCTGCACCGAAGCTGGATCATGGTCAGACCGGTGCAGGCCCAAGTTCCATACCTGCAATGAAGGGGGAGCAGACCTCATACAGGATGCTCTATTGGAACATACTGTCAGCACTATTAGTAGAGGATGCAAAACAGAAGTGAGTTCAGCAGCCAATGCCAACTCCTAATCGTACCGTGAAGCTATTTGTGAAAAGTTGTGAGGACACAGCCACCCCCCTAAGAGAATTTAGCTATTAACATTTAACTCACTTCACACGTCTACTTGTTATCCAAGTTGTAAATCAAGGCATCAATAAAGAGTTGTTGACCAGGTGTATGCTCTAAATGCTTTGTTCGAAACAGGGCAGAGAACCCCTGTGGGACAGTGGCAGAGGAATTCTGAATCCCGCTATCTAACCCCAGTCCCACCAAGGAGAAGGGATATCCCTGCAGTTTAAGAGGGGGTGGTCCCTGATGGATATGGGGTACTAGTCAAGGAGACCCCTGCAGGGTGAAGCAGCAGCATAAGCAACTGTGTGAACTAGAGCCGAGAAAGCCATGGTCACATGAAGATTATGAAAATATTCAGCACCTTGTGTGGGACAAGAGCCATGTAAGTCTGATCTAAAGACAAGGTCCTGAACTTTACTTTATTTGCACTATATTAACAGGTGTCAGTTGCACTATGCTGAGACTGTAGGAGAGTTTTTCCCCTTCCCTGTGTCTTCAGAGGGAGAGGTTGGCAATGCCATTGACCTGCAACTCAGTCTGGCATCTTAAGTCCTGGCGCTGTGTGACCTCGGGCAAGTCGCACACCTACAGCGAGAACGTCATTCTCCCCATTTTCTAAATGGAGAGCCAAAGCACAGCAATATTGCACAGCTAAATGTGAGGTGCTTGCCCTATGATGAAGGGTACCATAAGGAGGCAGGTGTAAACAGCTGAGATTACATTTGCAGAGCATGGGGAAGCCCCCCACCTCCCAGTGGAAGAGGCAGTGTGAAAAGCACACGTTTCACCTCAATAAAGGACAGGGTGCTGAAGAGTCAAGCAATATAAATACAAGTACATGCATCATGCTACAGAAAATCTGGTAAAGACAATGAAACTCAGTATTAGAGAAAGAAATAATCCTTTAATACATTTATTGGTCCATTCCTTTAAATTAATTGAGGTAAAGAAACAGTGTCTTTAAAAAAATGTACACTTAATAGTTATCAAGCATTACAAAGATTTTACCTCAAAGTGTTTTGTTTTTTAAATCAATACTAGGTCCATAATAACAATGCACAGAGTATGTTTCTACAGAGATAGATGAAATGGAACAGAAACATGCCAGCACCTAAAATCAAAAGACATTTTATATCCTGTGAGCTCAACAAGGAAAGCAAAACGTTACATTTGGTTGAATGTAGGAAACAAAAGCCACGCTAATGTGCACATCACCCACTAGCTAATTCACACACAGACAAATCTTCACAGCTTTCATTTTGGTTTATCCAGGCATGGGGAGAGAGGAGTGGTGGGAGAATGAACAGAGGATGAAAAATAAACACTTTTCTATAAACCGGTTTTACAGAAGTCAAAAATACAGTACACAGGTTGGGCATCTAGCCAACATTTCCATTCATGGTGTTACATGCTGAGCAACATAAGGAATGAATTCATAAAAATGTGCTGGCAGAAATTAAGTTTCATGGCAACGTCTACTTGCCTAATGGCCTCAACTTCCCTGAATGTTACAGGGAGTCAGTCATGAGTGCAGGCACATAGGGAGTAGAAAGAACATGACAACGTTGCCCAGTCTACACCCACAAGAGATGAAACAGTGTAGATCGTTCACTGTTGCATAACAAAATCAGCACCACCTATTTGTATGCTGTGTGGGTGACAGACCCGAATCCCGAACCTTGGCCCCATGACAACCAGCAATGTAAGTGTCTCATTCCATCGCTATTTTAGGTATACGGCCTTAGCTACCCAGGCTGAAGAGGACACAAGCACCCTTGATTTATATATTTTTTGGCATTAAATAGGCTAAGCAAGAACGAGTTATTCAAAAAGCTCCGCTTTTGATGAGCATTGTCTGCCTCATCTAAACAACCTCAAAGTAATACTGTTAATTATGAATATTTCTACGTATCAAACCCCTCCCGGCAGAACTAGAGTGCCAAGCATGTATTTATCATTCATATTTTTTTATTCCTTACAATCAAAAAGCAACCAAAATACATTTAAAATATCAATAATTTAACTTTAACATATCCCAAAAAGGCAAAAGAAAGTTATTTTCTCAACGTTCCCAGTTTCACATTATCAGAAATGTATTTGGCAAATACTTGTAATTTTTTTCCTAAAAAAATATTTCCCTTCTGGAATGCCCTTCAATTGTTTGCAGTATAAACAGCTGGTTAAAACCAAAAAGGAAGAAGACTGTCTCTGTACCTTTTAAGGCAGCTGAATATCAAATGACAGCTTGTTAAATAAAACTCAGAACTCGTGCCCCCGGGTTTACACACACAAACACTGGGTCAAAGGCACCACCTACTGAAGACAAAGTTGCTGTTTAATGAAGTGTTCAATAACCTAAAGCACATTTTCTTTTAATTTTGCATTTCTTGAGTTAAATGGGCAAATTGGGGCAAGCCCCCAATCCTGCAAACATACAAAAGTGGTCCCATGGAGTTGAACTGAACCTTCCACATATGTATTCGCAGGACCCAGGCTTAAGCAAGGATGTAGTGTGACTGACTATGCAAAAGCACCACCCCAGAGTTCTGTAGCCCCTCCCTAAGTTTCCATTGATGTCAATTTGTGCCCACTGGTTTTCTGATGCAGACAAAGATTTGAGAGGCGAATTTAAAGCCATGCTTCCAGAACTGAAAGGCTAGGGCCTAACTCGATGGAGAACAGCCTATAGCCTTCACAAAGCTTTTCCTAGCTGTTTTTAATTTCCACCTCTTTTCCTTCCCCACTTCCCACTTCTCTTCCCTGATCAGAACCGTCCCATTCTGAGATAAAAGCAAAATGATTTTTTCAAGGAATTTGCATATAAAACACACCACAATTTACCCTTTTGTAATGATCAGTATTTAAGGAAAGGGCTGACTGCTTTATGAAATGGAGAACTTTTGTATTACATGATTACTTGAGAAGGCCGTACCATCTTGTTTCCTTAAATCTCCCACGTTTATTGCATCAGTGAAATCCTGATGAGAGAATATTTTTAATTAGATTATATATAAAAATCACAGCTAAAACAGTGCTTGCCTGGATGTGCTGGTGCCACTTCAAGAGAGAATCACAACTTTCTGAACTGTACACCTATGAGAAGTGATAGAGACAGCAACAAATTGCACATGCACTGGACCGGAATGCCCCACTGGGAAACATAAGAGGCTTTAATGCTGTGGATGGATCCAAGCCACAAAAATTCAAATCTATGAAGTTGTGGTGGATCTACTGTTTGGGTTCAGCAGTTTCTAAACAGGGGGTAACAATTTTTGAGCCTGGTCTATTTATGTGCACAGAAAAAAAAGCCCACTGGGATATACTGAAACATGCTTCAACACCTGTGCAAGGAAAAAAACGTAGTAAAACGATGTTACTCCTTCAACGGATTTCTGCTCAGTATTTGTGAAATGCTTGCTTTTCTACAGTTACAAAAATTAGTGCAACTCTTTATACACTATCAAACTTGGGCCCTAAAATACCCATACGCAACAAACTGCAAGAGTATTTGAAACCTGCATGTCATGGGGCAGGATGCAACCCAGCATGAACTGAATTCAGCCCTGAAAACAGTTGGCATTTTGTAAATCAGTTAATCTGCTCAGTGCGACTAACCTGCTGCACAACATCTCCTTATATTCAGACTATGGAACAATACGTGGTGGTTCACACTGTGAAGCTTCATAAAGACAGACCCAGCAATAGACTAGTGATGTCTAAGAGGGAACCACCAAAACTATCCTTCTCATATGCCCACAATTATTGTTAGGAACTCCCCTCGCAACATGGTTTAGAAGTTTGCTTCCAATTTAAACTTAAATTTATATTACTTTGCGTGGTTGTAGGAAGTGTCTGCTTCACATTACAGCAACATCCAGCCTGCAACATGATCAACCTTATGCCCCCGATCTATGACGCACATTTACAGTCCCCGTGGAGTTCCAGATACACGTGTACTTCCAACGAAGCCTCCCTAGTCGTCCATTCGGTTGGCGGTAGGGAAAGTGCCAGCGTTCTAATGGCTTAGCTGCAAAAGGGGTTTGCTTGACAACCAATAAGGCTTGAAGTCACTTCATTCATTCTATTAGGAACTTAAAAATCAGCTGGCTCCACAGGCTGTGCGGCAGAATAATGTAATGTTAACGTTAAGCATCAACATTAGGTGTACGTGGACCGGTGTCAAAGCCAGAAACCCCCACCACCTCTGGAGAAGATGAAATCACCATCACGCTTAAATTCCTTAAGTGAAACTCTGCTATCCAATACAGCTCTTACCTAAAGTTGCAATGTCCTTGGCTAATAGTACCTTGTATAATATGTATTTTCTGAGAAATGGCAAAAGTTCTTAAAGAACCACGCCCATGGAACCACACACCGATGAACTTTTCTTCAGTTTTCCACCTAGGCCTGAAAGGCCAAAGGCATGAATATGGGAACTCAGAAGAAAAAAGGAAATAGATTAAACTCACTCCCCTCTAAATCGAATCACTACATTTGTCAAGTGTTCTCTTGGGGAGAAACGTTCTTTTTTATCCTCAGCAGAAATGCAGTTTAGCTGATCATTCTGTGAAAGAACAGTGCTAGGAAAAGTTGCCATTTCTCAATCCTGAATCCGTCTTTCCTGCCCAGGCAAGTTTACTTGACCATAGGCTGATATTTCAGAGCCAATTATATCCATAAACCTAACCAATTTGACAGGCTAGAAACAGTACTCCAAGGGTTAAACAATTCTTTGATTTGTTTTTATTTTCAGTCATTTTCAAAAGCTCAATGATGTGAATTAATGATAAAAAGCCCAATGCTGCAAACCAGAACAACTCTGACCCAATACGCCCCAGCAAATCAATGAGGGCTTACTGATCAAATCCTAATATCAAACAACTGGAGAAAGGAACAACAAACAATGGTTTAGGGAGAAGGAGGGGGAAAAAAACCTCGTTAGAGAATCATTTCTCACTAAAGTCTTTCCTCGTTGTACAAACACAATATTATTACTATGCTGCACTTTGCAGCGAACAATACCTGAGGCAAGGTCCCTGATTTTGCCAAGCAAATGTATGCTGACAAACTGGTTATTTAACAGGGATTGTACGTTTAGAATCACAAAACTACATTAGTGGAAATGATACGGTCAAGTAGAAAAACTGCCTTAAACGTGACAAGTTTTATGCCCAATGAGGCCCCCCCCCCCGTGTCAATAATCGAACAGTCACAACTTTCATGTAATAATCGTTTGAACAGAAACTACGTAGACATGGTACTTAAATGAAGAAATTTCAGGTACATTTTATAACATGTATTTTAGCTGGGGACAATCTATGAATCAAATAGAATTTGCACAGTCTTTGCCAATGGGATATAGTTAAAAATGCAATGCCTTTTTAAAAAATGAAACTTCGGGTTTCTTGTCAGAGACTAACCATGCATTCCAATAGTTATGGTAGAAAATGAGATATGAAAAGTAAAAGGGCTGTTTGCTCACCCTCGCATGCTGAATATTGCACTCCTGTTTGCCAGAACAATTAAACCCTGGAGTTCCTATGGGAGGGAATAAGCTGGTCTAGTTGACAACAAAGACTTGGATTCAAAAGTATCTGTAACTAGTCTTGATAGTGCTCCTTCCTTTGGAAGGTACTAAGGCCACTAACAACAAACGGTGGTTAACTGGAGGGACTGGATAAGGAACAAAAGGGAGGTTTCACAGACGGTTGTAACTATAAGACTGACAAAATCTGATAGGAAAATAGATTTATACCTAAAAGGGATGACTCTTAAGAGCTCTTTCAGTAAAAATCAATAGAGTCAAGCATGGCCACTGAACATACCTAAAGGGGAAAGAAGGCATTTCCTCTCCCACACGCCATTGACATGGTTAAGGCAAGTTTCACACATGCGCAATGATACGGGAGATCGGCAAGCACGTGACACTTTTTGGCTTTTGGCTGCTGTGAAAGAAAAGGCCAAAAGGGAAGAGTCCATCCTTGCTATGATAGGTCTCTTTGAAATGACTAAAACCAGAGCGAGGCTCAGAAGGACGCCAATCTAGCTTATATAGTTCTGAAAGGAAGTGAAAGCATGGATCAAAGAATTCTAAAACACAACAGTCCATGCTCCCTTTGGAGTAACATGTTAACAGACTCGCATGTGCTTCCATTGTTCCCATGACACATCTGGTAAGGCTGCAGCATAAATTCACCCTCCACACCAGCCCTCTTTTGATCCCCAAATCTGTCACACGTGTGCTTCAGCCAGCTTACATTACTTCATATCACCAAAGGTAAACAAATGAATACGAGATATTCAATATGAACAGACAGCATGCCACACTCACAAACCATAGTTCAGACTTGCATCACAAGCTTTCTGCAGAGGTGTCAGTATGCTCGAATCTAGGATCAGCAGAACTCCCATACCATGATTTGGTTCCAAAATTGCTTAATCCAAGGAGTTTACAGCTCATAGGACGTGTCCATTTTTGGCCATTCCTTCTCAATTAAATAAAAAAGAAGGGTGGTTGGTGGACACTGTTTCATGGGAATCAACCCTTATTTGGAAAACAAACAAAAACAAGAGGATGGTAATAAAGATGTCACATTGGCACCTTGCAGTTTAGAGTTTTATTTTCATCTCTTTAGTATTCCACTCATTAGTTCCTTCAGGAATAAAGAGGTACGTTTTCTTTACCAAGAAGTGACTTGATCCCTGTTGTATTTCCATTACACGCCCAAGTTCGCTCCATAGGACGGAGAAGGAACCATTAAGGTCTCTCAAAAGACGACTGATTTAACATACCAAAACATACCAATTTAAACACAAAAAAAGAGGAGGAAGTCCAAATGGTTTTCAGTGGGTCTATGCTAGACAGGGCACTAGTGGCATTTCTCAGCCAGCTCTCAACAGAGTAATGCGTCCTGCAGCTCCTGTATGTTATTTAGTGGTACTGTGCACTTGTGTAGAGAAGTCTGTGGGCTATGAAGGAGTTTCTTATTTGGTCTCTGGTTTGTCTTGTAATAGTGGTATAATCGACTCCCACGCCGTAAGGCACTGCAAAAAGAAAAAAAAAAAAAAACAACCCACAAACCACATGCATTAATAACTTATTTTTTTTTAAAAAACACATTACCTACTGCTGATTCATTCTTGTTCCGTCACAGACTTGCAACAGGTAAGTAAAAAAGTCTCAGAAAATGTGGCCGCCCTGCTAAGCCCTCCGCTTTGTAGCTTGAAAGACAGGAAATTAAAGACGTTTCTAAATTCCCAGACAAAGGGCCTTGCTAGGCTGGAGTTAAGGAGGAAGGTAAACATTAAAAAGGTTAGTCATCAGAAAAGCGCAAATGACTAGATCCTTAGGAAATTCCAAAGTTAAAGGAGCACAGCTGGTATTTGGAGAGCAGGAATGAGCAGCTACGGACAACGAGCCAGTCATCCTACAGGCTCCCTGGAGCAAGCATCCGTAGGGACTCTGGAACAGGGGTTATTTTGAGGGCAAAGGCAGTTTCTAGCAGCCTACGGTTGTTGGGTAAAGCTCTGAGCAGAGCAAGAGACACAGGGTCTATGCCCTGGTGAAGAGGGTTGAAAGATATAACAGAGAAAAACTGCTCCTACTTCTCTTCCAGCAGTTATATGGCTTCATTGTTCAAATATGCCTTTGCCTAGCATGATAAATGTGGAGTAAATCACCCCTCTGGATAGGAATCCAATTATCGGGACTTTCTAATGCAAATGATAGACTAGCATCCATGGCAATATCTTTGATGCTGGTCTAATATGCTTCAACACAGCTTTTTAAAAGGTTTTTCATCATTTCTTTGCTTAGCATTGCAATACCTACCTGATTTAGGAGCCTAGGTCTCATTTCGAAGACCACTGCAAGGTCTAAACACCTTTAAAAAGTTGGACCTCAGTACTCTGGCTACTTGGGGCCTGAATTTCAAGAGAGCCCCATTCCCATTGAGGCATGTCAGTAAAGACCAGGATTTTTTACGGAGTTTGGCACCCAGCAGCTCTCACTAATAACCTGTGGCCGGGTTTTTCAAGAGACTGCGGTCACTGACAGGGTGAGCTCTTCCGAGGAAGACTCTGACCCCGCGGTATCAGGTGAAGTTTTCAAGCCCTATGGGAGAGAGGGTCTGTCTGATGAGTTAGTTATGACATTGAGAGAGATATTCCAAGGAGAGAGAAAAGGGCTGAAGAAGGGAATTAGAGATGGGGGTAAGGGGGGAGGTGGTGGGGGACCCAAAAAACCAAACAGCAAAGCCAGTAAGCAAAGAAGACGTAACAAAGCAGAGAGGTTGATGTATGTTTCTTTTAAAAAGGCACTACATACAAGGCTGATGGTTAGGTACTGTTCTGTAAGACGTGGTGAGGGACCACAGGCCTCAACCAGAGGGTTCCCAGGTAGTACTCAGCTGGCACCTAGCAGCTCCCCCAAACCAGCGGAGAGGGGGATTAGTAATGCCCTAGCTCACAAAGGCTGTGTCTACACTTGTAAAGTTAAGTTGATTCTGTTAAGTCGACTTAACAAGGGTGGAGCAGGGCGGGAAATGTAAACAGCTGCTGCTGGCTCCCTGGAGTCTGGAGGCTCCCTCGCTCCACAGCAAGGTAAGTGCTGTGGTGGGTGGGGGGCCCTCAGGAGCTGGTCATGGGCGTGGGTGGGGAAAGGGGGAAAAAATGGAGGTTGAGGGGCCCAGCCAGAGCTCAGGGCCAGCCGGAGCTTGGGGGAGTGGGGGGGGAGTCAGCCCAGCTGGAGCTCAGAGACCTGGATTGGGGTGGTTGGTACTGGCAGGGTTAAAGTAAGGGGGAACGCACTGGAACACAGTTCCGGGGCCCACAAATTTGACGGGCCAGAGTTCCGGGGCCCCTAAAAATAGAAAAATCCGGCGGAACACATGTTCCGCCCTGCCCTGGTTGCTGGCAGGTCCTACGCCCCACCGTTGTTAATCACAATATTTATTGCGTTATGCAGTGTTTGCTAGTTTGTGACAATAATTGCTATAGACAAACGCCATATAAAATTATAAATATTTTTAGGGAGCGATAACCGATACATGTGGTACTGAGAAGTGGTTGCAAATGCCTACCTGGGCTGGGGCCGCACATGCATGAAGGGGGCCCAGACAATACGGGAAGGGGGCCCGAAGATTAGAAGGGTTCCAGGGCCCATCAAATTATACTTTAACCTCTGGGTACCGGGGGCGCTGGGCCTGGGTTCCCCAAATGTTTTTTAGGGGCAGCAACGCCCCTGGCAGCAGCAGCAGCAACAACAACACAGGTAGTTTTCACTCCAGGCTTATGTTTAGGGTTATATTTTAGGGGTTACTTAGACCCAAATACTCATGCAGACCACACCTGTCAGCAACTCACGTTTTCAGTAGCATAACTTCCCAAAACAGGAGGTTCTAGTAGGGCCCATTCAAATAGTGTAGGACAAAAGAACTTCTTTCTTTTAAAGCAAACCGAGGAAATGCTATTAAAAAAATCTTTCTTTGAGCGGCAGGGTTCAGTTTTCAACTGACTTTGCCTTCCTCACACATACAGATTACAACCGCACTGATGGTAAGAATGTTTAGATATTCACATACTATTATTGCACACTTCATGTTCCTGGAAGGCCCGACTGCTGAGATGGGCAATGAATACAGCAAAGAACCTCAGGCACTCCAGTAATACCAACAGTAAATAATGAAGAACCATAGAAATGAGGGGCTGAAGGGGATCTAGTCCAGCCCCCTATGCTGAGGCAGGATCCAGTACAGCTAGACCACCCATGGCAGGTGTTTGGCTAATCCAGAGGTGTCAAACATGCGGCCCGTGGGCCATTTGCAGCCCACGATCCACTCTGCTGTGGCCTGCACTGGTTCAGTGGCGTGTTGCCGGGAGGGCACCGAGCCGGTTTGCCCCAGGGTTGAATTTCATGGGCCCTGGCCCCTGCCCCTCCCTGCTGTGGTGGTGGCGGCCAGCTGAGGGCATGGCACTGGAGGGGGCCCAGCTGGCACTGGCAGGGGATTTGGCTGGCCCTGAGGCCAGAGGCTGTGCTCCACAGTGGTCTCGCCCCACCCTCCGGCCAGCCGGTCAACCTTGGGGGCAGGGCAGCAAATGGCTGCTGCACTCTGTGGCCAGCCTCCAGCGCTGTCCTGGGGGGTGCCATGGGGATCAATGGAGCGCCAGGCCAGGGTGAGCAGCGCCAGGAGCTTGGGGAAGCAGAGGCAAATGCAGTTCATTTTTATAAACTTGGTTTGTATTAGTTTGTGGCCCACCAGAGTGAGTTGCTGACAGATACTGCCTCCAAGGCTAAATGGCTGACGGCCCTGGCCTAATCTGTTCTTAAAAACCTCTACTGATGGGGACTGCACAAGCTCCCTGTTCCAGTGCTCAACTATCCCTATAGTGAGAAAGATTTTCCCAATAGCTCACCTAAATCTCCCTCGTTGCAGATTAAGGTGATTATTTCTCGTCTGCTTTGCGGTCATGGGAGAACAATTGATCGCCCCCCCCCCTTTTTTTTTTATAAGAGCCCTTAAAATATTCAAAGGCTTCTCAGGCCCCTCTACCACCCTTTGTACCCCTCCCCACTCAGCTTTTACCTCCAGATTAAACATGCCCAGGTTTGGGGGTTGGTTTTTTTTAAACCATTCCTCAGAGGTCAGGTTTTTTTAAGCCTTTTATCATTTTTGGTGTTCTCCTCTGGATTCTCCCCACTTGGTCCACATCTGACCAGACAGCAAGTGAGAGAAAAAATTGGGATGAGGGCGGAGGGCAATAGGTGCCTATAGAAGAAAAAGCCCCGAATGCTGGGACAGCCCCTTTAAAATTGAGTCATCTGATTACCCTACTTATAATGTGGCACCCAGCATCCGACAGTTCCCCAGTTCACGCTGCACCAATGCCAGGTACAGCAGGACAATTACCTGCCACCTCTTACATCCAACACTCTTGTTTACACGCTCCAGAATGACATCAGCTTTTTTTGCAACTATGTCACATTGTTGGCTCATATTAACTTGGGATCCACTAGAATCCCCCCGATCCCTTTCAGCAGTACTGTCAGCTAGCCAGTCACCCCTCATTTGGTGTCTGTACACTTGATTTTCCCTTCCTAGGTGAAGTACTTAGTTATCTTAACTGAATTTCGTCTCGATTACAGACCAATTCTCCAATTTATCAACGTCACTTTGAATTCTCATCCTGTCCTCAAGGGCTTGCAATACGTTTGAGTTTACTGCGAGGCACAAATTTTAAATGTGCTCTCCAGTCCATTATCCAAATCACTGATAGAAATATCGATTAGTGCTGGACTCAGGACACATCCCACTACATCTATCCCCCCAGTCTGACAGCGAACCATTGATAACTACTCTGGGATATAATTTTTCAACCAGTTGTGCACCCACACTCTCCTTAGTGTTATTTCATAACGCACGGTGAATTGATCTTGCATACAAGGGATAGTCTAGCAGAGCAAATTATGCTCCACATGCGGCACAAGATACAAGATAATAAGATACGCTGCATTTCAGAAACAATACATCATGTAGCCAGACATGAATCATGATCCACAAGGGTAAAATTAAAGATTGCTATTTCACAACCTCCAGTTCCTTAGCCATATAATCTTCCCACGGAACTGTGTAAGCACATTTGGCTCTTTTCCCAGTGACTCAGTGAAAGTCAGAAGCAGGAAGTGGACAGGCTCCTCATTCTAGTAGGCCCAATAGGAAACATTTGTCGGATTGGGCCCACATAACCCGTACACACAACAGCTGCGTAGCTGCAGTACGTACGCAACTGCTTGTCGTCAGACACGTCTAGCAGCATCAGATCTGGACAATAGGGGCAAAACATAAGGGATAGGGGAAAAAATCTCCATCAGGTAGAAAATGGCAGTGGGTTAATGCCTTCCCTTGTGCAACTCCATTACCCTCATTACATTTAGCCACTATTTAATGATTTCTAGCTCAAGCCATAATGAAGTAGTAAAAATGAAATTCTCTGTAGATGTGACAGCTAAGCAAGCGCTTTTACTTTACCTAAAAACCTTGAACACCTGATGTGGAGACCTCGTAATGAGCACTAGTTCTTTACCCCAATGCAGGGTTTGCAAATTTTGAAACTGCAAGTCACTCCAAGGGGTTATTTGCAGGACACCATCAGTAAGCGGAGGGCAGTACCTTCTCATAGTATTGGATGTTTTTATCTGCCATTCCCATCAGCAGCTGCCGAAAGTCTTGCCGTTTGCTGTTCTGCCATCTCTCCATGTCGGCTTTCAGGTCAGCATTGAAACATTCCACTCGGTCCTGACATTTTTCAACATCTGCTGGCACCTGAAGCAAGAAGCAGATTTTTTTTCAGCAAGATCATGGCTATTGCAACAACAGGCAACCACCCCCCACCGCCACCCCTGTCCAACCAGATCATCTTTTTTTTAAATTCAAAATAAGTTTTAGTTACCCAGACCATGCTAAAAATTATGGATGAAACAATGTATTAGAGTCATTTCATCCTCCCACTTCCTTACCTGCTACCTCACAAAATGATATTTTTTGGTTACTGAAAGTAACAGAAGAGAAAAGCAACAGATAAAATGGTTACAATGGGAAGAGACACAAAACCTCACTTGCACCCAAATTTTAATGTCCATCCACAGTAGTTTGGGCACCTGCAGGCTGTTTTGCATGTCTCCCTGCTCCCTAAGCTTTATTTGGAGCAATACACAAAGCTAGGCCAAGGAAAGCTTAGTCAAGCTACAGAGAGAGGAAAGATGGTCTTGTGGTTTAAGCGGTAAACTAGAAACTCAGGACATCTGAATTCAATTCCTGGACTTGGCCAAGACTCTCCCTCCACTCCCCATCTGTGCAAGGTGATAATGCTTCCTTTCCTCTACCCTGTCTCTCAATTTTTTTTTTTGACTATGATCTTTAGGGAAGGAACTTTGTCTGTTCAGCACCTAGTACAATGGAAAAAGAGAGCAGAGATAGGGCCGCAGTAAAAACTAGCGTACACAGCATCAATAGAAAGCAAATTCTAGGGGAATTTGACACAAGTAAAACAAACGGCACTTAAACCTCATGATGAGAAAGTTCTTCAAAAGTGATGATCAACCTTAGTTCTCAGCAACATTTAGCTCTTTACATAAGGCAAGCCACCCCTCTGGATTTTCCATATCTGATGCAGCCACACAAAATCTGAAGATCTCTCACAAAAAAGACCTGCATGTTTAAATATTCCTTTTAATACCGAGATTACACATACTCAGTGTAGCTCTCTGTGAAGAATTCACATGTACGGTATTCTTCTCCTGCCAAGAAAGCTACCACCTCTCGTGGAGGTAGATTAATTTAGCAGACAGAAGCACACACTTCCACTGGTATAGAGCATCTTCATTCAAGCACTACAACACTTGGTGCAACTGCGTTGATGCAGTGTTTTAAGTGTAGATATTTTCTTTGGGGTGTAACTGAAGACCTTAACACTCCAGGTTCCATGATCTGCATGAAGGTCCCCATGATCTGCATGAAGGTCCACTGTCCCTAGGAACAGCAGGGGACTGTTTTGCACTAAAAAACTAGCCTAAATTATATCAGAAGTTCTTTGCACCATGCAATGCAGCAACTGGTGCGCACACCACCCCCAACGAAACTGGCTTTGCTTTCCATGCAGAAATGAAGAAGTGTAACCAGAAGAGCCAGCCGTAGCAATAGGCACATTAGAAGTACTTAAGGCAGCTAGCTAGAAATGTCTCCTAACATGCTAATCACTGCAGCAACTGGCTGAAAGAGGGCAAAAAGAACCAGATTTTCAGAGATGCTAGGAACACCTAATGAAGTCAAATGTGTACCATGGGTGCTCAGCTCCTCTGAACAGCCTCTAGTCAGACTAGGCACTAGCCACCTGCTCAAGAGACAGGCAGTGGGAGTTTTACCTTTGAGTTCAGGGACAGCCGTTAACAGGCCACACTGGGCGCCCAGCTGAAGGTGCGTACCATCAGTGGAGACCATTCCAGAGTAGAATATACCAGATCTCAAAGACGCTAGCTGGAAATACTGTGCCAGCAATGAGGCTCATTTTGGTCCCTGCAGGAAGTTACCCTTCTATCTCAGCAGGCTCCCATCTGTCAATCCATGCTGCTGGAGTGCAATATTAGCGGGAGAGCCATGCCCCTCCCAAGCTAGGAGACACAGCTACAGGGAAAGGGAAACAATTATGCAGAAGCTCAGCTCAGCTCCAGCAGCTCAGTTTCACTGTTGAAATATCTGAAGCATTTATGGATGACTATAACAGCCAGTGAGTAACCAGGCTTTTTTATGGTTTTAATATCAAGCCACAGCATACCTTAAAATCAACTACCAATGACCTTGTCTACATGCTGACATGCAGATTTGACAACTTTATTAAAAAAAAACCCAACAAAAGACAGGCTTATTTAAGCCAAGGCTAGCTTCTGGACAGAGAAGGTCCAGGAAATAATTTCTTGCTCCAAGTTTGAGTTCTTTAAATATCTGATAAAGAAAGTGAATTTACCATCTGTGTGGAATGTCTAACCCACAGTGCCTGCTATCAAGTTGAGCTGAATTTTAATAAGCACAGGCAAGAACGTACAGTAACTACTTCTGCCCTTAAAGTGTTTATTTTCTAGCCCTCACTTACATTCTAAGTGGTAAAGGGGACGCTGTGCGTTTTCCATTACTTCAAAATCTTTGTCACCTCTGAACTTCGTCCCTCCTTGAAATTCACTGAGCCTGCATACGCGAGTTGTGGTGGGTAGCGCAGGCTGAATGCTCGCCTGCTGACAGAGCTGAGATTAGAGTGCCTGGACTCCCTGTTCCCCAACCTTGCGTCTAGGCCACAGTGACAGAGACAAACAAGGAGTCCTGTGGCACTTTTAAAGGACTAAACAAATTTATTTATCACATGAGCTTTCGCAGGAGAAAATCCCACTTCAGACGACGCTTTTTAAATTCCTTATATCTGGTTGTCAGCCTTTTCCGGACCCCTGGGGCTGCCGTGCCCATTTAACAATACAGGAAAGGTAGGGCAGTTGCAAGCCCATTACATTTGTTTGTACTGCCTTATGTTGAGAATCCGCACCCTATTCCATCCCTCCTCAGAGAGAAGAATTCAGACCAAGCCAGTGAAATATTCTGCAAGGGCAGAGCCACATCTGCAGGGAAGATCTCATATGTTCAGAGGTCAAACATGGGATTCAGAACATGAAAGCCAAACCTGAATTTGGAAGAGGGGCCGTTGATGCAGTGTCCATTTCATCACACAAGTCAGGGCCAGGGCATGCCACCTGGCTATCTCTGATAAAGTTTTCAACTTCTACAGCCTCACAGAGCGGTTTTAGTCCCACTAGCATTGTCTCTGTTTAAATTACTCAGAAAAGCTTTAAGCAGGAATGTGTCCAAATGGCCTGGGATGCAACAGACTGGGTTACAAAAAGTTTTCCAGTCACAGTTGCACGGATGGGGTCAAAGCTACCAACATAACAGTGCCAATCCTGTGCAGCTGCAAGAAGTGATTGCTGGAAGGCTTTGAAGGGATTTCTCCACCAGACAGAAGGACCCCCCCCCCCCAAAAAAAAAGCCCCACACCTACTCATATATGGATCCCTCCCTACTCAGACAATCTCAGAAGACGCACCTGACACTTTCATCCAGTTTAAATGCGAAACACTGGCTCTCCTGAACGGTTCTAAAGCACTGCTCCTGAACACCTGCTGCAACATCAAGAATTGGTTAGCTGACTGGAGATGAGAACTGCTTTGACTTGACCAGCAGATCCCAACACAGCATTTAAGACAGAGGGCACTCTACTGTTTCCCCAGTTACATGTGGCTTGTCAGCTTTCAGCGTTTGAAGCAATATCAAGTTTGGCTCTCTCAGGACTCCAGGATATAGCGTTGCCACTTAATAGAACAGGCTTCAGGTTTTGTGAAGTCACATCGTCGGGGGAGCAGGTACTAGGAATTCAGTAGAATTTTTTTTGTGAAAATAGAGGCTTGCTCTCCAACTGGCTCAGTGCTTCTGTCTTTTAGTGGCCATATGCAAATCCATCCCCCAAAACTCTTTGCAAGCTACTGTGACAACACCCTGGGGAGATCACAGTAGCTAGCCAGCATTTTTGTGCATGCTTGTGTCTGAGCACACCAGTGGGTAAGTCAGCCTGCCCACTGCAGATGCACAGAAGAGGGAAGAAGAGGTGTGAAGGGTACTAACTAGCCTGCTTGCTGCCTACCTCCATGAATAATGCAGGAAGGATACAGTGAAATCCAATTAACACCCCTTGGAGGAAAGGCAAAGTGTATGTAGATCCAAGGAAGGCCAGAAGACAGGAGACAATATTGAGAAAGTTTCACTGTGTACTAGGGAAAAAACCACCAAATTCCATCCCACAGAATGGACATTGCCTGATAGAGGGTTGTATGACAGTTTGCTCCTCAGATCTGTTGTTTCAGGATGCTAACAGATTCAGGCAGGGATCTCTGAAACCAGAAGGGCTATCTGCAGGGTTTTCTAAACAAAAGGGAGATAAGATGAAGGTTGTCAAAACTACATAAACTACAACCCTCCCAGCCCCGCACTCCAGAGCTTGCAACCCAGGAGTGCAGAATCCCTATTCTCTAATAAATCCATGGTTACAAGGACACACCAATGGTTACCAGCTGAGCCAGGCACATTCAACATCAAGGATCACAGCTATGTCGTCTATGGGCTGCCTTAAAATCTGTTCTCCATTAGGATAGGATTAGGGAGTGGGGTGAGCTAAGATGACCTTTTTAAAAGGCACCTAAGCAGGGCCGGCCCAACATATAGGTGAACTAGGCAGTCGCCTAGGGCGCCAGGCTTTAAGGGGCACCAAATTAGATGGCAGAGAATTTTTTACGTATGTTATCTCTCATAACTTGTGAGGGAGGGGACACCAAAATCAGAGTTCACCTAGGGTGCCAAAAACCCTTGGACCAGCCCTGCACCTAAGTACACTAGCCCCACATGACAGTCTATGGGACTTATGCACACACGCACACGAGTGAAATCCTGGCCCCACTGAAGTCAGCGTCTGTTTATTTCATTGGGATCCAGGTTTTACTCTTGGTTGTTCGAAACGCTGAAGTCAATGGCAGCTGAGGTACTTTGTCTGAAGACAGGCTCCTCCATCTCCTGAAAGCCAACCACAAAGGCGGAGTGCCCAGCAGAGGACATGAACGCAAATATTAGCCAGTGCAGAAGAAAACCACAAAAGTGTTATCTGGATTTGTGAACCTTAGAAAATAACATTGGATCAAATTTTAGGCTTAAAGCTTAACGTATCCTTTTAAAGGCACCTGAATATTTTAACTGACCACAAGAAAACCAACTGACACAGCTGTACATTAATTTTCACATGCATATGCTTTCAGTAATCTTCTTCTATATTAAAGATGGGAGTACAGGCTTAAAGAATTTTAAAATTTTCATTAACCTGAAAATTGGGTAGTTCAACCAACTATTGATTTAAGCCTTTTCATTCTGGCAGCAGCTACCACCACAGGGAAAAAAGAAATGTGCTGCAGTGACACACTGAAATGAAACGTAAGTAGAACAAGGAAAATAAAAAGCATGTATTCAGGTGAACCTGATCAAAAATACAGTTTATGTTCTTCATTAGATATTCAAAATGATTTAGCTACTAATGGAAGTTGTATGACTAAATGCCTGCTCTGCATACTCAGTGTAACCTGAGGACTACAGGATTTCTTCTGTACAATTTCTGCCATTTCTCAACTTCCTTTTATGCAGCAAATGACACCGACTAGACTGAGACACACTGTTTTGTAGAGCTCTCTCCCTGCACATTAATCAAGTGCATTATAATTTGGTAATAGGTTTAGTCCGCAAGAGCCAGAATATTCAGAATTAAGGCTAAAAATCCCAGGTACCTATGATCCCTGTTTAGGGACTAACCTATCGCAAGCTACTCAAGAGTGGGAATTTGCATTTCCTTATTATGCATTTACTTTGACTGTGCAACTTAGTTTACATTGCCAATAAATGTGTGAAAGATACCAAGTGTACTTTTCTGAAACCAAGCCAAATTCAGCTAGAAATTCTGTATAACCTAACTATTCACCGTTCCCAGAGATTCATTGTGCCTCCAAGCTTTGGGGCAAAGAGCCAGATGCCACAACTAATGTTTCGTGCTCATTGACTTCATTTAGTTACGGTTAGGTTTATTATTTTTCTTTTGTTACCTCGTATTTATTGACATCTCAATTAATAATGTTTCCAGTACAGAATTCCAGGCCGAGTTGAGAGAGAAAAGGGAACGGGAGGGGTCTATGTCTGCAACTGCTGAAGGCAAAACACTGCAGAGATGGCAAACAGATTGTCACAACACATACAAAAGCTGCCAGGAAAATATATATTATCCTGAACACACATGACGACTACTGGAAGTTCAGCAAGATATATCCTGCTTTACATCCGCTGGCTTAAACTCTAGAATTATTTCAGTCCCAGAATTTGATTCAACACGCACACACTTGTTAAGGTTGAATAATTAAAGGAGGACTGCAGCACCTTTAAAGACTAACAAATGTATTTATTGCATGAGCTTTCGTGGGAGAAAATCCCATTTCGTCAGATGCTTGAAGGGATTTGCTCCTAAAAAACCTCATGTGAAAAATAAATTTGTTAGTCTTTAAAAGTGCCATAGGACTCCTTGTTTGTTTTGCTGACCTAGACCAACATGGCCACCCCCTTGGAACTTGTATGATGACAAACTGCTATTAGATTTTGCACATGAGGCGGCTGTGAATCAGGTCAGGTTAGGAAGCACTGCAAATCCTCGAATGCCCTCCAGTGGTTAAGAGGAGGAAAAATATTTCTTGGATCTGCCTCTGTTTGCAATGATAAGTTTCTGCTAGGACACTAGAAAGATTTTAGACAGAATTACTTGGACATATTAACTTCAGCAGATCCAAAAGTTACTGAAGAGTGCAATTATAATGTGAGGCAACAGAATTCCAACTCATTGAAAATTCCAGTTCTTCTGGCCTGTTTTTTCTTTGGGTTTTATATTTTATTACACCGTGAAAACAGCTAAATGAGTTCAATGAAAGCCAGAAAAAGCCTGACGCTAACCTTCCCCACTATAGTAGTGACTGCTAATCAGCTTTTCCATTTTAAATAGTTCCAGAAGTTTAGTATTAACTATTTCAAATAACTTCTACTTAAAACCCAGGACCAGCTGGCAACACATTAGCAGTGTCGGGACAAAAATGTTATGTCCATTAGTTTTGATGTATTGGAAAGGTAAGGGAACAAACTATGGCAATCTCATTGTTGGAAGATTTTTGCACAAGTCTAGCTGAAATGAGGTTTTCTTTTTTTCTTTTAAGTTAAATTTGAAAGTGGTCAACAAGGTTTTGGAAAACTTGGAAGTAGGATGATGCAAATAGCTACTGAAAATGCCTTAATGTTTTTGCACTGAATTCTTGGTAGCACTTAATATCTCAAATCCCATGTAGAAGAGGTAGTAATAGGTGACGATACAACGAATTTGGACCGCCAGATGCTTTTGAACAGACCCCGAAATCTTTTAAATCACTTATTTTCTCTGGAACCTTGACCTTAATGCACTGATCAAGAAATTTGGACCTTGACAAAAAAAATTAACTACCCCTGCCATACGGCGTTAAATGGAAATGGCTGGTTTTTTGTTTTTTTTTAAACTAAAGGACACATTTGTGTCCAATATAAATTGAGACCTGTTTGCATTAGAGAAGAAACTGCCTGGGCACTCCACTAACTATGCTGCAAACCCTAGGCATAATACGGGGCAATGAAGTTGGAGGAAGCCAGTTGAAAATTTACATTAGTGAGAAATAGTCAGAATGCAAATCTTTTCACACAAGCTCCCCATTTAAGTGTCCTCAGTTTCTGCTCCCCATCTTCAGAAACAGCCCGACCCCAGGAAAAGATTGAGGGAGAAAAGTCAAAGCATGAGCAGATTGGGAAAGAAAGATTAAGTGTATCATCCTCTGGCTGAATGTTACTGCCATAATTCATAAGATACAATGTGCAGGAGGCTTTACATCAGGGATCCTCAAACTACGGCCCGTGGGGCGGATACAGCCCTCCAAGGTCATTTACCTGGCCCCCGCCCCGGTCGCGGGCAGCGCTGCGTCCAGTGTCATTAGCGTCAGTCGGGGGGACGCGGTGATGTGACGCGCTGGGGCCAAGGATGGGCCGAGCCATCATCACTACGCTGAGGCAGACAGGTAGTAGCCAGGCCCAGAGCAGGGCCCCTTACTCTCCCTCAGTTACTAGTTGCCTACACAACAGCAGGCCAGCAGGCTGAAATCGGTCAGTCCCACACTTTGGGCCTGGCCGGAGCCCCACAGCACCAACAAAAAGTGTGTGGATTCATTAGCGCCTGCCACCCAGTACCCAGAAACACAGGCCAGCAGCAGACGTGATAGCTACGCGTGCCCGTCTTAAAGAAGTGATAGTTATTTTGCAACCCTAGGAAACAATTACGGCAAGGAAAAGAAAAATTGACTCCAAGTGCAGGATATTCAAAGAACAGTGGACCTATGATTACTTTTTCATGCAGTGCAAGGAAAAAGCTGTTTGTCTGATATGCCAGGATTTAGTGGCTGTGTTCAAGGAATACAATTTGCGTCGACACTACGAAACTCGACATAAAGACAAATATGATTGTTTGGTCGGACAAGTGAGAAAAGACAAAATATTAAAACTGAAAAATGGATTGACAACTCAGCAAAATGCTTTTGTGAAGCAGAAGCAGCTAAATATTTCATCACTGCGAGCAAGTTTTCAAGTTGCCAAGCTAATAGCGCGCACTGGCAGACCATTCGTAGAGGGAGAATTTGTTAAAGAATGCCTTCTTTCTGTTGCCAAAGAGATGTGTCCAGAGAAGGCTGATTTATTTAGTAGAATTCCAAAGGGGTAGCCGTGTTAGTCTATTGTAGGAAGACAACAGAGTGAGTCTTTCAGGACCTACAATTACACGAAGGATTGAAGAAATGGGGGACAATTTGCATCAGCATTTGCAAAACTCCTCAAAAAAACTTTGCTATTTTTCGTTGGCACTCAACGAAAGCAATGATGATTGAGATTCTGCACAACTTCTAATTTTCATTCGTGGGACAAATGATTATTTCGAAGTCACAGAGGAGCTTGCTGCACTGAAAAGCATCAAAGGAACAACACCAGGAGAGGATATCTATGAAAAGGTTCGCCAAACTGTGAATGATTTGGAGCTGGACTGGGCTAAACTAGTCAGTGTAACAACTGATGGCGCTCCTAGCATGGTGGGGTCTATGAAAGGAGTGGTTGCACGCATTAACCAAGAGATGGACAAACACAACCATTCGCGTCCAATAGCCATACACTGCCTCATCCACCAACAAGCGCTGTGTTGTAAATCACTGAAGTGGGACTCTGTCATGAAAGTTGTGGTGTCTTGTGTTAACTTCATTAGGGCTCATGCACTAAACCACAGACAGTTTCAGGAGTTTTTGTCTGAGCTGAATGTTGCCTATGAAGATATTCTGTACCACACAGAAGTCCGTTGGCTGAGTCGAGGGAGAGTTTTGAAACGTTTTTATGACTTACTTCCACAGGTTTCTGCTTTTCTGCTTTCAAAAAACAAAGAAGTACCAGAGCTCAAAGATGCAGAATGGAAATGGCACCTTGCCTTTCTGACAGATGTAACAGAGCTACTCAACAGTTTTAATGTGCAACTTCAAGGAAAGGGGAAGCTCATCTGTGATATGCATTCACATGTGAAAGCATTTGAAGTAAAATTGGACCTCCTCATTAAACAAGTAAAGGAGGAAAACTTCTGCCATCTCCCCACTACTCAAAAGCTGTTGGCTGAAAAACCAACAGTTGCATTCCCAAACAAAAAATGTGTGGATTCACTGGAAATGTTGCAAAGGGAGTTTCAAATGAGATTTAAAGAGCTTCATCTCCATGAACAGGACATACAGTTTTTCCGGAACCCATTTTCTCTTGACATTGAAATTGTTGATCCGATTTACCAAATGGAACTGGCCGATCTACAGAATTGTGACTCTCTGAAAGACACATTCAAGTCAAGCAGTCTTACTAATTTCTATGCATCTCTCCCCTCTGAGACATATCTTAATCTCAGGAACCATGCACTCAAAATGACAACCATCTTTGGCAGCACCTATGTCTGTGAACAGTTTTTCCTGAATGAAACATCTGAAGTCTCCAACCAGATCCAGACTAATTGATGCACACTTGCATCACTTGTTACGACTGGCAGTGACAAATATGGAACCGGACATTGACTATCTCATTAGCCAAAAGCAGGCCCACACTTCCCATTGAAATACTGGTAAGTTTATGTTGGTTAAAATTGTTCTTCATTTTAAATATTGTATTGTTCTTTCATTTTTTTTTGCACTACAAATAAGATATGTGCAGTGTGCATAGGAATTCGTTCATGTTTTTTTCAAACTATAGTATGGCCCCCCCAACAGTCTGAGGGACCGTGAACTGGCCCCCTGTTTAAAAAGTTTGAGGACCCCTGCTTTACATCATCATACAGCAATACTGTGCAGGACACACCAACTTGCTGCCTGGACTCAATGTGAAACCCAGTTACGACTGATTACTATTTGGTGTTGATATTTACCTGTATGTGTGCACCTCTTTTTTCCCCAGCTTCAGGTATCTGTTTGTATAGCAAATAAGTAAGTCACCAGTAATGAACAGCCAATCTTGGTTGGATTTCATACTGAGAACAGTCAGCAACTTGCTCTGGAGGTGGCAAAGGAAACCTCGCACTAACGTAAGAAAGATCATTTGCTCTTTAAGGACCTCATCTGAAGGATGCTGAAATCAATGCGAGTGAGTCCGTTGGCTTCAGATCAAGCCTACCGCAGCTAGGTCTCACAGTGGGACAATGGGTTACCCCTGTGGAACAGCCAAAGGGTGGTATATCTGTAGTTAGAAATAGATCATAATTCGCCTCATGATCCCTCTTACGCTTATTCCTTTCTGTAATGAATTTGGCTGTTAATGCATTCTCCTTGGCTCGCCTTCTAAAGCCAGCTTGCAGCTATATGACAAGACATTGTTCTGCCGAGCACTGCTGTTTTTCAGAAGGCATGAGACTGACCATAGACCTAAAACACAAAACATTTCTCCAGCGCTGTCAGTTGAGAGAAGCTGAATGACAAATATGCCACTTATTTTGTGAAGTGGTCTCAAATGCTCACCTTTGGGCGTTCTTCTTTTTTCAAGGCTATAGTTTCCAATTTTGCTTCATACTCTGCTTGAACTTGGTCTCTTTTCTTTAGTACATTCTAGGAAAAAGAAAAAACACACAAAAGAATGAAAATGTATGAAATCTTGACTCCCTCTCTTCCTTCCTCCCTCCATCTCAAAAGTTGCAGCCTGGATACAGATGAAGTGCAATTGAAGTCACAGATCTGCCTTTCAGAGCCCAGTCTTGTTTTTACAGACATCTATGAAGAGGCTTTTGAATAAAAATATAAAAGCACTCCAGGCTAAATGCTTTAGGCTCAAGCAGATGCCAGATAAGATTTGTGGTTGTTTGATTAGAGACAAAGTCAAAACTCCCTGCTCTGCAAATTACTTTCATTTGTGACCTTTGGCAAGTCACTTCACTTCTGCTGAAGAGAAAAATGAAAATAAAAGGATACACATTAACAATGAAAAGGTTTCAGGGGGTTGGTTTGTAAAGCTTTCCAAGGCACCTCAGCAACGGGTTAATAGGCAACCTTGTTCCTAAAGCTATGAACTTCTACTACAACCCTTCCCCCCTCCTGCCCACTCATAGCTTTCTGAAAAATCCTTTTGGAATGAATTTCCATGCGTGTCTCAAACCAAAGATCAATTATGCATTTTGGACAAAATCCTCTCGTTTCTTTTTGCATTATGTGACGACGAAAAAAGGTTTCCCCTTTTGCACATGAAAAAGTCTATGAGTTAAGTTCATGCTTTCTGACAAGTCCTCACTGAATAAGGATCTCCAGATGTATTGCTAAAGCTAGAAAACAGCTAATTCTACTTCACAATTGCGTCGCACAAGATATTCAATAAGGATATTTGCAATAGTACCAGGACTAGGGAGTCACCAACTACGTCATAGATGTTTGTCACAGAGAAGTGCATTCCTGCGGTGGCTATTGCTTTCCCAGATTGGATTTACAGCATAAACTAGTATTACTGATTAAAAGTATACTGGGGCAATGACTCAAATATGTTTTTGCACGGGGGAGGAGGAGATTGATGGCCTTGAAGACAGCTCTCCACAACAAAAATAAGCCCCTCATCCTTTCTAGCAGGAAGAATCTTACTTAGGGGATGACTTACTTAGGGGATGACTGAGGAAGTTAGTGAAGTGGACTGCCATCCAGATGGTGTTTCAGGGGGCCAGCTACTTGTAAGGCACAAATGGATCACAGCAGAGAAGGACAGAGCTCAGGCACCTGATTTGGCCATGGCTCTCTCTGTTTACCTACTGACTGTAAACTTTAAAAATTACAACAGCAGACTTATCACTCAAAGACAACAAGGAGTGAAAAAACTTGAGTAACCGTACACGCATCTATTCATCATCATCTTCCCCCAACCCTACTTCCACATGCCAAGAAGAAAAAAAAAGCCAGCATTTCAGTATCGATAAGGCCACGTTTCTTAGGTCTGTTTTAGGCCATGTCTACATTCTAAATGCTGCATGGGATCAATGGAGCAGTCAGCGTAGACCCATCCAGTCGATCCCGGAAGTGCTCTTGCGTTGACGCAATAACTCCACCCCTCCAAGGGGAGTAAGGCTGCGTCGATGGGAGAGCATTGCCGGTCGCTGCAGTGGAGTGAAGACAGCGAGGTAAGTAAGTAACTAAGTCGATGGGAGATGCACATTCTGTGGTACGCAGACTGCGTATCTCCTGTTAGCCCCGCAGTTAGACTAGGCCTTAGTTTGAAGCAGAGCAGGGGAGGAGCAGAGAGCAGAGGTGGAGGAGGATTCATGTTCCTAAAAACTAGGGTCCCAGTGCTGTAACCCCCAGAGCTCATTTCTTAACTGTAATGCACGGCTTCCTTTGTTACGCACGACTTTGAGGACAAGATGCCTAGTCCGGAGAGGATAAGACGCAGTCTGTTCAAGACAGCAAGGGCAATAAAGAGGAGAATGTTCCATGTTTCAATGTGCATGTGACAACCCTTTAATTTCAGTTTTTAAAAGATAAGCATGTTATTGGCTACATTTTCCTGCAGCAAAATGCAAGGTATCAGTTCTCAGTACAAGACTTGGTGGAATTTTCCCCCGCAGTTTTTTCTGAGATTTTTAGTGCACCAAAGGCATGATGGTTATTTAACAGGTATTTCCACTCGGGTACAAAAGAGGCATGAGGGGAACGTAGTTTACTGAGGATTTTTAAAAAAATATTAATAGTTACCTTGGAGTAAGTAGCCAACACCCACCATGGAGACAGATGTTTGGAACCAATAAAGTATGTTAGATCTGTACCAGCAAAATCCAGTGATTAACAGTGATCAGTAAAAAAGGGATTGGAGAGTACTGCTACTGGAGAAACCTACAATTTGTTTCGAAGCATAAGCTAGCTGACAGCCCATGTCTGAACACCAGTTAACATTTTTCCAACAGATGGGAGGGAAAAAATGCAGAAAAATATGTACAGGAAAAGGAGGGATTTCTCAGGCATCTCTGTATTACATGTTCTCAGCTGTGGTCCAAAATATTTAGCAACTCCCCAGCAATTGTATAAAGAATGCTACTTTGCAATTCTGTAGCAGATTCCAGCCAAGGATCCAAAGGGACTTCACAGTTAATTTCTCTTTGCTATTCCTGTAGAGTAGGGCGCTCATTCAATAAGATAGGGACACTCAGGCAGAGGGCAGCTAAGTGACTTGTTTAAGACCACAAAGCACGTCAGTGGCAGATCTGGGAATATATCACCAATCAACTCCCAGTCCTGCCCTGTGACTGCAAGGCCATGCTCAAAGGATGGAAGAAAATATTAGCATAGATCACTCCCCGCCCCGCCGGTCTTTCAAAGCCTTGTACTCTGTACCAAAATTAGAATATTCTTTGCCTTCGTCCACAGCTGGCAGAGCTCAGCCCAGAGCACACGGCAGGAATTTCACAAGTTGGAGCCAAAGAAAGATGAAAAGGTGGCAGAAAGTGATTTTCACTTGTAACACAACTGTTCAGATAACCTAAGGAAGGCGGCCTTTTCAACCACTCATGCCCAAGACAGATCTCTTTTTGTCCCATTCACCCACAATTCTTTATTTGTTTTAAACACCAGGCACTTTAAATATTTAAAATACAGTTTTAGCGCTAATGCCATTTACCTGATACCCAAACTCACAATTAGGGACTGTGTATACTAACACTGCCAAAATATCTTTCTGTCTAATCATCGCATTTCAGTAGCAGTCAGCATAAATTACCTATAACAGGGTTCTTATGCTTTATTCTATAGGGATGTGCGTGAAAAGAGTAAGTGTTCTACAGTTAGAAAGCAAGGCAGGTATGCTACTTTTTACAAGAAGAGTTTTCCTTGACCTTACTATGACTGTTCAGTCATTGCTGGGATGTTCCAAACATGGCAACGGTTTTAAACCACAAGCCACTTAAATGCCTTCATTCCTCCTCAAATTGGTGAAGAATTGTATTGAACAACTAGCCCTTCTAGTTCTCAGAGACCAGGAACCGTTCAGCTTGGATTAGGATGGTGCCCTTTAAGGTTAAGACTGCCATCCTTTCTTTTAGACGGATCTCTCCTCAAATTTTAAATTCTGCCATTTAATCTGGGGTAAGACTCTGCATAAGAGCAGCCATAAGCAAAGGGCAGTTAACGGTTGTTACAAAACAATTGCTGAACTCAGTTTTTGGTATAGCCATATTTTCACATGTTCCTACTAATTTTCCGTTACAATTACTAGCAGCAATTCTCTTTTTTAGTTGTTGGATATGACCAGGTTAACAGAAGCGCTAAGCTCAGAGCTTTGCACATGTGCAGTGGTATTTCTCATTTCACCTGTCCATCAATCCAAGTTAAAAGATCTGATCAGTTTCAAAAGGGAAACCGATCCACTGTTCTTGGCCAGATATGGATGGCTGTGATTCAAGATTGTTTTGGTACTAAAAGGAGTTTAAAAGGTTGCCATTTTATGGGTAGTCTTTTGAACTAAGGCGCAAAAGAATCCTACGCGGGATGCAAAGAAGCAAACCCAAGTTTACAAAAAAAAAAAAAAGTAAAGGTTTGTATTTAATAAGAATTAAGGCAGAAAATCTGAACCTCTGAGGCAATCAAGTTACCTGCAATTTTCATTTGTTACAACAGAACGGAGTTAGTAGTGGAAGCAAGGTGCATTAGCACATAGAAGACTCTAGTATTTACAGCAAAAACTGGACATCATTGAACATAGGTCCTATTCCTGACAATCCCACCAACTCCCAGGTTGATCTTGGGCAGTTGTCTAACCTCTCTGAAGCTAAATTTCACCATCTGTAAAAGTAAAGAGAAAGATGGATACATTCTAAGAATCTTTGCAGCCCTGAGGTGAGAGGTGTTATGGAAAGTGCAAAGAGTAGCAAGTTTAAAGCTGGCTTCTGAAGCTTTAAGACTGGTCGTCTGTGATCACTAACTTCCCACTCCTATTCTAGTGGAGGTGGCAAACATGGCAAAGTGAAACTGGCTTTTCTGTATAAGCAGAACATGATGACACTTCCAACCAAAGCTACATGGAGTAGGAAGCTGCCAGCAGCAAAGGGTTTTTCCATCAGCGACTTCGACTTGAAGAAACAACTTCTTTAGGACAGGACTCGGCCTTCACGTACAGCACAGTGCGCAAACAAAGTACCTAAATTGTTATCTCAACTACTCCCACGTTTCTAACTCCTTTTTTCGGTGGGAATCACTATGCAATAAGAAATGAATTTTATTCCTGGGTTTTGTGGATTGAAGCCAGATCTTCTCCTTGTTGTACTAAAATACTATGCTCCAACTAATAGCCAGACAAATAATTCAGCCTTTCGTTGAATACCTTGCACTCAGTTTTTTCTTTTAGTTTAAATGTTACATGTACTTAAACAAGAGTTGGAAGGGGACTAAAATTCAGACTTTGGCAGGATTAAGGGAAGGCACTGAAGATGACAATGGCAGTAAAGTCCTAGAACTGTCAAAATTTGGAAGGAGAGATGGAATCCCAGGACCAGCCATTGAAATACATATATGGATAAGCATACATCATTGCCTCGTTATGGGCTTTCCAGCGCATCTCTCATTAGACTAGATGACTTTCTAAAGATGTTGTCTTCCGCTAGTTCCACTTCATGTTTGAAAGTCTCGTGCTTGGCATGTATATTGGCTTGTATTCTGTAAAGCTGTGGATGCCTCCTTGTTCCAATATCAAACACGTCAAAACCAGAGTGATTAATTTCAGCACTAAGCACGATGAACCCAATTAATATTTTTAGATGCTTTGTTAAGCAAAAAGCCTAATACTCACCTAAAATCTGGAGAGAGAAAGCAATGAACTTGTAATGCAGGAGTTTAACACTTATGCAAGCACGTGTCTGAGAGAAATTGAGTTTTAGTGACGTATCAACTAACTCCCTCAATAGCCCAAGTGAGACTTTAAATTAAATTATTCTTAAACACAAAAACAAACAATGCTTATGATCTGACTTTGTGTATTGAACAGATTGCATCAATGCTCCTATTCACTGTTCAGTACAGAAAGTGCACACCGATTTGTGACAGAAGAGTTTTTGTACCTTGCCCCCAAGCAGTATGCCAGGATTGTATCCAACAAGTGGTATATTGCAAAACATTTCATTGTCCTGTTTTTGTAAAGAAAAATCCACAACAAGCTTGACCATTATTACTTAAGTTATGTCACACTTTTGGTTCACAGAACTCAGATGCTAGACGAACACAGGAAACAGATTTATAAGAGGAGTCCCTGCAGAGTGGAGTTTATTGCAGTCACAGATTTACTAACACGTTTTGCAGTATCTGTCTCTTTTATACAAACTGTTTAAATAGGGCTGATCCAGACTAAATGCATATAACCCCTATTGAGGCAGAAAAGGACCATGACACAACTGAATATTTTTATGCGCATAATAACTACATTTGTTAGAAATCCTAAGAAGGATTCTTACCTACGGTAGCAAAAACAAGCCCTTCAATATTACATATCACAAGTAGGTTTCTCTGTGCTTATTCCATTCCCAGCCACTAAACACGAGTGCGGTCCTTTGTAAAAGGGTCTCTGTTACCTTCATGGACTCTGAGTACAAGATGTATTCTCTGAGTACAGGCAGGAAATCCTCCGTCATGTCATCACTCAGTTCCTCTAGAGCGGTACAGCAGTTCCCAATACAAGCCGACACTCCTTCCAGGGGTTCTGCTAGCTCCACTTCTAAGCCCCCCCAGGTTGAGTAAACCGGTCCATATTCTCGCAGTTCAACCAGGTATTCTGGAAGAGGCATTAGGAGGAAATGAGTTTAGATTCTACAGAAACATTCTAGGCAATCTGGTTAAAAAAACAGCGATGTTGATCTAACCAGCATACATCACTCAAACATTTGGGGAGGCTGACCAGGTCAGTACCATTAACTGATGCACATCACCAGGTGCAAGGAGTATTAAGGCAGATATTTACCACACAACTCAGGCCTTCACAAAGCACCTTTCTTCACAGGCGAACATTAATATCCATTTTATCTCAGTTTACCACCAAGTTTCTTGAGCCTGAGACCACGGTTATCAGTGCACTAGCTGCTTGCCTCCAGGAAGCAATACAGAATCACACAAAGACTGAGGGTCTGATCTTAACTGGTGGTAGAGTACTCCAGACATAAAAATGGGATAGTATAAATGAGAGCAACATGTAAGAGGAGCAACATGTAGAATTCCATCCTGTTTTACTGCTCCTGTAATATTAGGC
This sequence comes from Pelusios castaneus, assembly GCA_007922175.1. Lineage (NCBI taxonomy): Eukaryota > Metazoa > Chordata > Testudines > Pelomedusidae > Pelusios > Pelusios castaneus. Next base: position 5,444,153 of record ML685886.1, on the reverse strand, counting down.
CAGCCAAGTGGCACAGCATAAATTACACATAGCCAATGCAGGAACTGTTTATTTCCTTTCACAGCCTAAAATCAGAATGTTAGCCAGTTCATAACAAGCAAAAAAAGTCTCAAGGCAACAAAGAATGAGTTCCTCTGGGAGTAGGGACTCCTGGAAATTTCAGATTACATCTGTCTAATCCTTGCATTAAACATGAGGGGTGAGAGATTACACAGAGATTAATATGGCAGACCGCAAAAAACGACTTCTCTTCATTATTTCCTTTACCTGTTTGTTGTTTACTCCTGGCAAAATAGAATAATTACTCTTTCAATGGTAAAGGCAATCTGACAGAGTTACAACACTGGGAATTAACACAATAGCTTCTTGTGTGCAATTGACCAAGTACCTAACTCATACTCATTACACTACTATCATAAAATACCATCGCAGTCTGTACAGAATCCTCCTTTAGATGCACCCAGTTCTAAAAACAGGCCAGTGACTGAACGTAGATCACTTAATCAGCACTACCATCTGTGCATTGCATCAGATTAGTCTAACATGCCACAAGCTAGCTACGCAATATCCTGAATTCTTACCCAATTCCTCCTTGATAATCCGCTGTGCTATTCTGTCAATGGTGCCGAGCTTGAGGGCAAATGTCTCTAAATACTCTCCTACAGCTGCAAACTCCAGCGGTCGACTTCTGAGTTTATAACCTCCTGTGACATATTTTACAGACTCTCCCATCTTGGAAAGCAATGCCATTCCTTGTCTTTTATAGGCATTAAGATCCTGGCAAAGACAAGAAATATACTGTTTGCGTGTAGGAAAAAAAAAAACCATCACCATTCTAATGAATCACACCTCAATTTAAGAGTGCACAAGAAAATGTTTCTGGAAGTAGGACATTAAGTCTTGGATCTAAATCCTGATTCAAAAGCTCACCTCTGCTTCTACATAAGGCAGGCACACACTGCTAAGCACATATAGGCAGTGAGATATTTTCCAGCCCTGCTCCCCTCCTGTAGCGTGGTAGGGGTCAGGAAGCGAGTGAGCTACTTAGCTCATTAGCAGACAAGAAGCCTAAAAACAGCGAAGGAAAGGAAAGGAAGGGGGAAGAAAGCACACTGCATATTGGTGGATTCTTACTGATATAACAGCTCCCAAAGTCAGACCGCTATCTAGGGAAGGCAGAAATGCTGTTTACCGCCACCCTTCAGTCCCCACATTAGCTGTCTCTGCTATGCCAATCAGGGCAGGGGCATACCTACGGGTGGGACCGGGGCAGGCACGTGACCCCCAGTTGGCCGGGAGGCCCGCTCATGCCTGCCTGCCGCACCATCCAGCAACGGCGTGAGGTTGGCTGCCGAAACCACACACCAGCCAGCTGCGGGCGGCCACAAGCAGCGGTACTGCGGGCAGACCAGCAGGGATCGGCTGCTCTCCGCCCGCACCTCCAGCCCTGGGCAGGCCGCCTCACCCCTCCCAGCACTCCAGTTTCTTGGCTATGCTGAACAGGGGAGGGGCATAGGACTGGCCAGGCTCACCCTACAGTGTTAGTGGTCCGGCCAGAAAACAGGCTGGCTATGCCCCTAGAGCAGGGCTTGGCTCAGCATGGCTGATTGCATTTCTGGACACCACTCTATATTGTCTCATACCCTGATGCATCTTTTCCTCATCACATTCATTTTCCATAGCTCATGTTTCTCAGATATTTCTCTCCTCCTTTGGATGGTGCAAGTTTAAGTTCATATGCTTACCTTGGCTGTGAGAAACACACTGAAATGTTCATTGAAAGAAAGCACTGGATGATCTGAAATTCTTTTCAAGAATTTATCTAAAGCTTTCCTCCTTGTTTCCACAAATTCTTCAGAAAAGCGATCAACAACCCCCTTCATCACAAATTTCTCAGGAAGAGGCTACGAAGAAAGGCAGAGAGAGATGGTTTTCAGTAGGACAAAAGAATACTTCCTTGTTTCTGATTAACAAGCTAGTTCTATCGTGTGGTCAGTAAATAGAGATGCAGTTAACAGGAACGTCATGCTTGGTTTTCGTTTTTTAAAAATCTGCTCCCCAAACAGGAGTCAAATTCAGCTCTCAATGATCCTGAAATAAATCTGAACTAATTTTATTTAAATCACTGATGCCAATCCAGAGTCAAACCAGCGACTGAAACAAAACAAACTGGGCCATGGTCTTCAGAGCCATTACAAATGCAGTTCATATTGGGGCAAGGATATGGACCAGGGAAGAGACCCGTTTCACCTATATTTAGACTCCAGTTCAGGAAAGCACTTAAGCACATGCTTAAATTTTAATTATGTACTTAAATCCCATTCCTTTTCATGGGATTTATGCCCACACTTAATATACTGTTATGAATAGGGATGCATTCAAGGGATTGGCTCATGCCGTAAGAAGTTTCAGCTAAACCCTAAAGAAGTTTGGGAAAGCATCTGAATGCACAAATGCTTTAGAGCAGATTAGAAGAGGTAGGAGAGTCTTGCAAACATTCTTTTTCCCCTTTAAAATTTGCGGGTGAAAGCAGTAAGTCGGTTCCGAGATGCTTATTTGAACTTTAACAAACAAGGAGTCCTGTGGCACTTTTAAAGAAAGAAATTTATTTATCGCAATTCATTAGTGTTTAAATGTGCCACAGGATTCCTGGTTTGTTTTGCTCAACTAGACTAACACAGCTATCCCTTTGGTATTTGAACTTTAGGCTCATCCATCTCTGGAGGAGCTAACAGTAAAAAAAAAAACAAAACCTCAAGGCTTCTTTCTGCTGTTAAAGTTGCATATGCAACTGACAAGCGGTCAGGTAGAGGCCCATTGAAAGATCAGGGCTGTACCCTGACACGGTGTGCTGCTGTTCTCAAAGAAAGTGAAGTTAAGCATGGGATTAGATTTTCTTTCAAGTAATGCCTGCAAATGGAGCTGCTCTTTCCCCCTCCTACACTTCTGAAAAGGTGTACTGCTCACCGTTCCTCAACATTATCGATGAAGTGCACATGACCCCTGCAGTAGATATCTATCACCAGCTCTGGAATGAATCTACTCATTCTCAAATATTTCCTGGCAATCTTTTTCCATCCCAATTAATTAATACTTATATTTATATTACGCACAGCAAAGCTTTATATTTGTAGGGAACTGTGGACTGGTAATTGCAGCTGGACTGGACACCCAGGTTCTCTTCTCACCTCTCCCCTTACATTTGTTGTGTGATATTGGGCAATTCATTTAGCCTCCTTCTGCTTCAGCCTCCACCTCCCTCTAGAGGTGGAGGGAGGACAAACACCACAAGCTATTGCACAGCTGCCTTAACATCTCTAATCAAATCTTCACCTTCCCATTCAGATCAGCATCAATAGAACCAGTGACCAAAGCTGAATGCCAGTTAGGGGTTTGACGTGCCTCTCCTTAGAACCCCTGCAGTTGAAGGAGGCATGAATTTGATCACTTTGTATTTCTGAGATATTTGCAGTGTCTTTGTACAGCAAGCTTAGATACCAAAGCTGTGATGCTAAGAGTTTTGGTTTGTTTGTTTTTTAAAGCCACACACCATGTTTTGTTCCAAGTTTGCTTTCCTGTTCTGTTAGAGTGGAAAGAATGTCAGATTCTGTGCAGACTGTAATCTACACCCATCATTAAATAGAGATCAACTCAGCAACTTCTTATGATCCGTCTCTCAAAGAGAATCTTCCTTGCCTTCTGAAGTTGAAAAGAGGAAACCTGTGGTAAAAATGAAATGGAAGGACTTCCATGCTGGAAATAGCGCCAGTCCATTACTAGTGTTGAAATGCTTTAGTTTCCCCAGCAACCTCAATGGGTAGCATCAGAGAAAAAAGCAATAGGAAATATTACCATTTAATATATATATATATTTTTTAAGGGCGGGGAGGGTTGCCAATGTTAGTTTATCCATCCCAGAGATGGTCAGGACGATCAAAGCATAGCTTTTTCTGCTGCGTGTGAAAATGTAAAGATTCTGCTTACAACGGTTTGCTTCAAGTATCCCCCTGCCAACAAGGAATTCCACAAATTTACTTATTTATTAGATTTATGCAGTGGATTGCTGGAGCAATGGAATGCTTCCTGCAAGTTAGGCTAGAAGATGATCATAAGGGTCTCTTTACCTTACAATCCAAGACTTATTTCCAGAGGCAAAAAGGGGTTTTCCCAGTACTTCTTCACTGCATTGAGACAACATCAGTTAAGCTATAAGTCTGCACAACTTCACCAACACCAGCGAGAGGAGGAAGTGGGACAGTGAACCAGTCTTTGATCCTTTTGACAAGACATTCCCATTCATTTAATTAACGCAACAAGAAACTATAGGCTGATCATTACAAAGCCCTTACTTTTAAAATGGAGGTACTTTTTAAAAAATGCACTCAGAAGCCAGTTACCTTTTCCCACAGACATTTATTTTTACCTGACCACTCCCAATAAGTTAGTTTATATCATTTTCCAGAAACAGATGAACTGGCCACTTACACACGTAAGATCTGACAGCAGTTGCAGACAGAGAAGCCATTTATCTGTAAACTAAGTTCACCACTCCATATGCTTTCATGTCAGAAACTGGAGAGCTTCAAGAATTGCTGTATTTTCCCCAGTCAGACTTTTTAGTGAGGGCATGTGCCATAGTTTAATACAGACCCACTAGGAAGGAATACAGGGAGCTGCAACAGATTTTCCTCAATTCTCACCTAGATGATAAATCACCACTCTAAAAATTGAAGAGTTAAAGCATAAGTCTGCGCACTATGAAGCTAGGTTGATTAGATGTTCACGTATAAGGATTACCCCAGTTTGCTGCCAGCAATTGTACTGAAATTTGGTTTGTCCTTGCCTCCAAATGGAACAAGCTACCTATTTGTCCACCCATACCTTCTTGCTCTTCCCACATCACTTCAACAGAGCCCTCATGTTCAGCCACCTCCACTGTACCACATACCCTTGTTTGCTTTCAGAGGTCAACTCTCAATGTATGCTGGAACACACTGAGAACGTGCCACATGATCTATTAAAGCCTAGAGGCCATCTCAGGCAGCTGCACAAAGAGGGAACCTAGTACATCACCCAGCCCTGAGGCAGGAGAGACAGAATGCAGAAACAACGGGATAAACACAAACCCCAGCCAAGGATTTCTTCCCCCTCCAATTTCACATGGTCCCTCTGCTGTTGTGCCACTTCACACTTGTCTACAATAAGACAGAGGGCTATGGCAACACACTACATTTGGGCTCAAAAGCCCTGGAAACCCAAGAGTGAGATACTCCAGGATTTCAAGTGCCCCATAACATGGAATGTTTGTGCAGGCCCACAATTAGAATCATGAGGTTGGGAACAGAGACAGCTGGGCTGTGAAAATGCTGTACAGACAGGGAGGAAAGAAGGACAAGGACAAAACACAGAACTCAAGGAGGCAGGTGCCTGCTTTCCTTGTAGAAGGGGAACCCTGGCTAAGAAGCCTTTGGCAAAGAAGAACTAGATCCTTCTATCTTGGTGAACTCCCTTGGATCCCCAGCTGCCAGCATCTCACATTTGCCCCTTGCCTGAATGGTCACCCGAATTAATGTTTGTCATTTTATCCTTTGTTATTCCTTTTTGACTGAGAGCCTACAATAAACACCCACACTTAGAATTCCATCCAGAGGGCAGTGAAAAACTTTGGAAAAAATATATGCATTTGTATCTTGTGGGAAAAAAAATCAGAAAACTTCCATGCCACTCTAAAATCATTTGGTGCACATACTAAAAATCAGCAATGTGTGCCAAATGCCCTCCATAGGCAACACTTAGTCTCAAGGGAAAGTTTATTACGACTTCATATTCCCAGAAAAGCACATGTGAAAGTTAAACAGATTTAGAATCCCAGTTAGTGTTTCAGGTGAGCCTCGCGCTTCTTGATAGGTCAGTCTGAGACTTTCAACCTTACACCTTCTTCCTTCTTGCTCTGACTGCTTACACCAAGATCACTGAGTACCAAGGACATGCACATAGATTGTGTCTCCAGAAATAGCGACAGCTGGTAAAGGGTGTTAGAGGAACAGCAAATTGGAATTTACTGTTAAAAACAAGAAGCAGTACAAGGCAATCCGCAACATTTCCAGTATTTGAACATGATAGGTTCATCCCAGCTGAGGTGGAGTCTCAGGGGGTTCCAGGAAGAGCAGGCAGGGTGGTAAATGCTGCAGGTTTGCCAGCACTATCTGCAAAGGCCCCAAATGCAATGTTGTAGAGCTAGCTTTTCCTTGCATTATTCTAGCACTTAAACAAAAACAAACAAAAACCCCACCATACACACAACCCCAAAAAGGTGTGAATCAGATGGATGTTTTTTAATGTAGTAAAACTGTCTGCATTTTAATTCACTACCTAGCGAATGTAAGAAGTGCTTTTAATGGCTTTTCAGGTAACTGGAGGAGAGCCGATAACTAGCACTGAAAAGACAGGAAATAAGAAGCAAGCTTTCCCAGGTACTTTCCCAAAGCTCACTCAGCACTATACACAGCCAAGCTAACAGAAGATTTTTCTTTAAAGTCTATGAGTAGCAGCACACGGGAACTTATATTGCTAACTGAGCCTCTCTCTCACACACTCACACTCACACTCACACTCACAAGAGTGCTGTTTTAACATCCATCTGTCCTGGAGCTGGTTAAAAGTTCATGCAATCTTACTTATAATCCCTCATAGGCACAGAGTGAAAAGGAACAGCTCTGTTAAGAGAAAGAAAGGAGACTTCAATTGTTTCAGACCACATACACGCATGCGCACACACAGAGACACACCCGGCTGTTAGTTTTGGAGAGGGGTAATTATTTATAGTCTTATTTAGCCAAGTTTTCAGTGGACAGAAACCTAGCTGTCTGCCCAAGCAGTAAATGCATGCATAGCTGTCGTCAGGCCACACGCTGACTCTAAAACTTTGGAACATTCAGTTCCTTTCCCTGCAGGTCCTCCTCCAACAGCATAGATAGCCTGAAGACAGCCAGTAGTGAATTTTCCCACACAACCACTTAAAAATGTAAAAATCACAGACTGTGCAAAGTTTAAATACTAGATAGTATCATTCTAAGTGCACCATATGGAAGGATGGGCTCACTCCAAGGGATCCCTGGAGGTGTGAGTCCCTAGAGAGAATGCATTGGAAATGTAAAGTGCTGTCAGAACCCTGCAGTCAGGCAAACAGAATAGCGTATCTAACCAACAGAATGGCGAAGCACTGGTTACTCTATAAGGGAAGCTAGGAACAAGCCACCTTCAGAGTTCGAGCTGGGCAATCTTCAGAGGTTTAGGCTGCATCATATACACAAGCACTTGGCAGAATTCACAGAACACCACTGAAGTGCCACAAAATGTTTAAGCTAGCTGGGAAAGACAAGAACAGAATGAAGCTTTGCATTTTACACACCTTACACACCTTTTTTTTTTAAAGCAGACATTTGTAATACGCAAGTGTATAGCAACAGCTGACCCTGAGTTATTACGTACAGGGATGAGATGTGTTGGCTGAGATTCCTCCAGCTTATTTCTCAACCAGTCAAAGTCCTGGTACCGTCGGCGCACAGAGTACTCTGGCAAGTCAAACTCTGCCCGTGTGGTCTGGAAATAGTAACAGAAGAGATTAGACAGCAAGGCCTAGGAAATCAATGAAAATTAAAGAGATATATTGAACATAATTTTCATTTTAGAGCTTATATCCAAAGTGACAGTTACCTTAAATTAGGAAGAAAAAAAGCAAGCCTGGCAAACCGAATTCACGCCTCCAACTGAGTCCTTGGAATGCCAGGATAGGAGACAAAATTGATTATTTTTCAGCTTCAGGCAATGGAAGTATCACTGATAAAATATTTGAAAACACACTCGGTTTAGTATTCCGATAAGTGTTCTACTCAAGTTCTCCTTTGACTTAGCTGAGCAGAACATTTCCTGGGTGGGGGAGAAAGGAGTGGTGTGGGGAGGAAAAGATAGTATTTAAAACAAAAAAAAATAACCCCAACACTGAAATTTACACATTTTAGGAGAAATTGCAGGAAATCTTCTCTCATTCCAAGAGATGCAGAGAAATACTTTTAGCAATAGAGGACTAAAAAAACGAAGATTACTCATGATTTATTTACCCAAGAGACAGATTAATCGTGGGCGAGAACGTGAGCGTGTCATTGCTACGCTCTGCCAAAGGCCTGGGTTTAGTACAGTCTCATTTCTCCAAGCAAGACTGAGAAAACAGCTCATTTAAAACCTTCACTCAATTTAAGAGACATTTCTCCAAGATGAAATGAGCACCAAAGACAACTCTGACTCAAGCCACAACTTTATACTATTTTGGAGCGAGAAGCAGCTTCCAGATAACCACTAATGAAGAGTGCATTCACAGTAAGGGCAAGAAATATCCTGAACCAGAGAAACTCCTTAAGCTAAAAAATCCTGGCTGCATAACTGCCAAGTATAATTTCATTGGAGGAAAACTACAGACAGATAACGCATACAGTATGTTCCTTGGAAAGGGGGCAGCCCAGGTTACAAGCCAGGAGCTGCTTCTACAGCACCGGGAAGACTATTCACCAGCCCCAGATCCCAAACACTGATCGGTGCACGGCTTTGTTTTGTGCTCGACCACCCTGAGGTTGCCTAGGGTCACAAGGCAGAGGGCCTTTGTGCTTTCACTGATCTTCCTACAAAAACCCAGTGCCCTGATGAGAAAAACCTGACTACCCAAGGAGAACCTAGACGCTACAGCCTGTTAGCTGTGACAGAGCACAGTCGCACTGAAGAGACTGCAGAGTGGATCATTTCAAAGAGAAGAGTGTTGGAACTACCATTGGGATAGACATTTACATGGTATCAGTAAGTTGTCTGACAAAAGTCAGCTGGAATGTGAGTCCTGGGTTATTTCTAAGTGCACCTTGATGATTCATAGATTTTTATTTTTTGTTTAAGGCCAGACAAGACCATTAGATCATCTTGTCTGATTTCCTGCATCATACAGGCCAAAGAATTTCACCCAGTTAACCTTATATTTTGTTCAGTAACTTGCGTCCAACCACCTGTTCTTTGATTTGAAGAGCTCAAGAAACTGGGAGTCCACCATTCCCGTGGGCAGTCTGATCCAATGGTGAAAAATCGCCCTCAGTGTGTACTTTGCGTCTGGCTTACGTTTCCAGGTACTGGTTTTTGTTACACCTTTCTCTTCAAAGTTAGAGACCCTTTCAGCCATAGTGTTTTCTCCCTGTAAATATACTTCTACACTGTACTCAAGTCACCCCTTAATCTTTGATGAGCTAAACAGATGGAGCTCTTTAAGCCTCACTGTAAGGCATTTTCTCCAACCCACAAGTCACTTGTGGCTCTTCTCTGCACGCTCTCCAATTTTCTCAAACATATACTGGAACCAGATGCTGTGTTCCAGCATCTTTTGCCCTGTGGCAAAGAGAGTCAATGTATATATAAATGGAAGTGAGGGAAGCAGGGGCAAGAAAATGGTGCATGCTTTTTTTTAAAAGAGAGGTAATTTGAAATATTTGCAGGCCATGCCAGATACAAAAATATCAAGAGTTCTTCCGATAGGAAAAATGAGTCCTATAGCCACAGGACATATGTGAAGAACCCAAAAATGCCTAAAGTATACAAGAATGCTGCAAAGAATGCCCCCTGCCACCATACGTGACCCGAGCTACATTTTTTAGGATTTGCAAGTTATACTCCGCCGCCCCTTTTTCCTACTTGGCAACCATCCTGCATCTGCTACATTAATTGCTCCAAAAGAAGAAAGTCTCAATGGGTGAAAACCTTTCTTAAAAAACATTTGCGGAAGCTTAGAGGCTTAAAATTTCAGGCAATTCTCACGTATTCTTACTCGCACTTCCCCTATCATTGGCTTCTGATGCCTCTCTGAGCAGGAGTAAAAAGAGAATGCAGGCAGAAGGCCAGCAACAGAGCAAGAGGCTATTCAGTTTACTGCAATGAATGCAACGTGTGTATGATTACCTGCTACATGAGCAGATGGCATGTGTGTACATTCAGTGCAAGGACCTCCTTGGCCCTCAGAGACCGGATGCAGGCTTTGGAGACCTGGTTGTCTGAACCGGAGGAGCTAAGGGAGACAGCAGAACATAGATAGGACTTTCCAGGACCCCATAGAATGGTCCCACCCCTGTTGTAACAGCCTCTGTGCTGCTGAGGATGAAAGTCTCAGGGAAGGAGAACATCATACTGCAGTGGAGGAAAACAACCTCACAGTTGGGACCCTCCTTCCAGATGATGTCATGGTACCTCTCACACTGAGGTAACCTCTCTGGGGGAGGTTATTAGGAAAGGTCAGGCAACAGCAATCGGGGACTCCATCACTAGCAACATAGATAGCTGGGTTTGTGATGCCGGGAGAAACGCATGGTGACCTGCATGCTGAGCGCAGGTACAGACCTGTGTGTTGTGCTTAGGAGGAGCTGGTGGTTGTGGTGCATGTGTCAGTTTCATAGAGAGCAACAGGAGGAGAGGTCCTGGAGGCCACATTTAGACTGCTAGATAAGAGATTGAAGTCCAGGACCTCTATGGAACTGGAAGCATCCAGAGAATGCTACCATGTGTAAAGCCAGTTAGAGAGGCAGAACTGCGGGGTCTCAATGTGTGGGTGAGATGGTGGTATAGGAAGGCAGGGTTTAGCTTTATTAGGAAGTGGAGAACCTTTTGGAAAAGGGGGAGTCTATATTGGAAGGACGGGTTTCAACTAACCAAAGGGGAACCAGATTGCTGGTGTGTAAAATTAAAAAGGTCATAGGCATCACAGAAACTTGGTGGAATGAGGATAATCAATGGGACGCAGCAACAGCAGGGTACAAAATATATCAGGAGGACAGAAAGGGTGGTACTTGTGGGGGAGTGGCACTTTGTATGAAAAAAGCACAGAGTCAAATGATACAAACATCTTAAGTGAAAAACTGTCTCACAGAATCTCTCTGGAGAGCAATTCCACGTTTGAATAAGAAGAATATAGCAGTAGGGATATACCACCGACCACATGACCAGGATGGTGACAGTGAAATGCTCAGGGAAATTAGAGAGGTTACCCAAAAAACTCAATAATAATGGGGGATTTCAGCTACCCCACAGTGACTGGGTAAATGTCACCTCAGGATGGATCTAAAGTCCTGAGACAAAGTTTCTTCACACCTTAAACAACAGTTTCATGGAGCAGGTTGGCCTGGTGTAAGTCATCAAATGAGATTAATAGGCAACAGGTTTAAAATGAACAAAAGAAAGTATTTCTTCACACAATACAGTCAGCCTGAGGAACTCCTTGCCAGAGGATGTTGTGAAGACCAAGACTATAACGGGCTTCAAAAAAAGAACTAGATAAATTCATGGATGGGATGGCTTATTTGATGATTACCTGTTCAATTCTTTTCCTCTGAAGCACCTGGCATTGCCCTCTGTGGGAAGACAGGATACTCTGCTAGATGGACTATTGAGCTGACACACTATGGCCATTCTTGTGTTCTTATATTCATTTTAGAGTTAAGTCACTGACATCTACATTCAACCCCAGAAAGATATTCCTGCAGCTTCTACTATGTGTTTGTCATGTCAGGCTTCATCCCTTAGCAAGTACTAACATGAAATTTGGCCTATTAACACAGCAAGACATTCAGATAGTAATAAACTATCCTAACCATCACTGAGAAGTAAAGGATAAGCTTTCAGAACAGAGTAAGTGTTTAAACGTTACCAGACATGTTTAATATTTGAGAGAAAGTAGGAATGCTCATCTTTTAGCAGAGGTTAATAGAAGGACACTTTGAAGAGTCAATGGTTCAACCTAAGTTTACAGAAAGGAGGAAAGAATAGGGTTGCCTGAGATAGCAGGGGACTCGACTCAAAGACCCACGAGGTCCCTTCTTGTCCCTCATTCTAAGAGCTTGTCATTCCTGAGTGGTGTCATTCAAACAGGTAATTTTACGAAGACATTCAAATAGGTGTGTAGACTCCTCTTCTTATCAGGTATGGATGTTGGGGAGATGGATGGGGAGTGGGATTTGCCCTGTAGCACATTCATCATGCCTTGTTTCAATACCAACAGGGAGGTGTGTCAGGATGACAAGGAATCCAAGATGTCAGGCCAAGAACTGAGGTCTACAAAAACACTGAGATACACTGATGGTTGTACTTTTAGTGGATACAAGATCCCCATTCAGAGAGCAGGATGAGTGGGGACACAGGCTAACTTTCACTTTCCACTTTCAAGGGCTATTCTTTCCATCCACACCTATTCCCATGTGCCATCTTGACTTCAGCATTAGCTGGGATAGTCTTAGTTGTGTCCGTTTTCATGGGCAGGAAGCAGACAGAGCTAGAGATGCATTCTCCCCTCTCCCCTCCAGTCAATTGTGATTAAGTCAGCAGCATTATGAGTTCTGACTTCTGCCAAGGTCAAGGCTACTTGATGACAGCAATCAGCTGTACATGTCCTGTACACAAAACACAGGCTTCCCAGCCACACCCCATTTATCCCAAGAGGATACTTTAATATGATTACTCACATGAGCCAATTTTAAAATGCTAATATTTTTCTTCCCGCTCTCGTCACCCTCCTATGTCTAGACCTAAATAGATCTACTTTAAAAAGGTTACTGTTAGGTACCACCTCAAAAACAAAAAGGTTTTTATATTGCTGCATTTATTACAGGCGTTATCACCCAAAACAAAACAAAAAAAAATAGTTAACATGAGCATTTGAGCCTGCTCAGTTTTATTTTGCAATTGAAAAAGAGAAACTTTGCTTGGTTTTTCGAACTGGATTACCCAAGTGTCAAGAACCTACCTCACAGATAGCTGTACAGGGAACAGTTTAACCTGTCGGGAGCAGCCAATATTGGGTCAAACTTTGCAGCCCCGCAGCGCTGGATTCCAATAGACAAACTAAGGTGGCAAATCAAAGCACTGACAGATGAACCTCAGTAGTTCTATGAATGCAACGTACCCATTTAGAGTTCCACTACATTCTGCAGAGGGTACAAAGCAAGCTCAAGTCTCCGTACTTTACAGGCACCACTCCCCACCTTCCCATGGGACATAACTGCTTGAAGGAAACAGCGACATCATCCAGATAGTTCAGATAACTCATTCAAATAACTTGCATCTTTCATACAGACAAAGCCTGCTTTGGAAGTGTCCCTCTTTGAGAGCACCCCAGAGGAGGTTCAGAAATGGGGAGTATAGGACAATACTCTAATCAGAAGCCAAGTGCTTCTCAGCCTGCTAGGTTTCCGAGCATGGAACAAAATGAACACAGCTCTCCTGAAAGTTGGTTTTCCCCAACTACCAGATTAAATAAGGTACTACATTATGTTTGGTATCCTTCCCACATGCAAAGAGTGAATTTTATGTGCTAGGAGGTTTTGTTATGGCACCTATCGTCAATTTATGGCAAACCATATAGCACTATGGATAAGTAAAGGTTGCCTAGGGCAGCAAGCAACCAATTCCTGTACCAAAGGCTTCCTATCACTTCTGACAATTCACCTTTCCTTCCCTCGCTGCTGCTTTATCACTGAGCAGCATGCCCCATAAGAGCTCCCTCCAGTGATAACCTTACCTCCGACACGCCACTGAAGACTTGGAGAGTTTCTTGCGGCTCTCAGAAGGGGACTCATCCCCTTGTGGCATGAACCCCGTTAACTTTAAAGAAGCTCTACAGATTTAAACAACTGACCTGGCCTGAAGTGCCCACATTTCCTGCTCTTTGCATGTGCTGGTGGGAGCTCAGTATAACATACACAAGAGACTGGGGGGGTGAGAGTGACGTTGGGGGGGGGGGAGAACAAGGCTCAATCAAAATGGGTTCAACCAAGAGCCAGATCTAGATAAACCACGACACACCATCTGTATGTCTAAGGTGCAACACGTCTCTTCACCTTCGCTATGCTGGGCTTTTCCCCACCACGTCTCTGAGTCCAGGACATTTATCTTGCTCTCTTCTGCTGCCCTTTGAAGTTACACTTGAATGAGGTATACATCCAGTCACCTACCCAGGCAAATTCCACAACAGGGCAGATTATGGAGGTAAAGGGAACAATATATAATTTTGCACAAATGTAAACAAGGAAAGAACCTGAGATACATCTTATGGAAGTGACTTGAAATATATAGTTACTGCACAAAGGAAGTGATATGCAGGGGGTACAGTACAGGGAGAGTCAGGAGCTAAGATGGATGCTCTGCCTATTGCAGTGGTAGCATGCCTATTTTTAATAAGTCACCCTATCACTATGCTGACTTTATTGCCCAGGGCATAGACAGATGCAGCTTACTTTCCAGTTCCTACATGCTATCTAATAAACCACTGGGAACATTTTAACCCTTGGTAGATGTAGATGTCGGTCTGAGGAATACAGCAAGCTCAACAAATTGGTTGGGCAAGAGGAGAGGAATGCACCAGAGTTTCTAGAACTAAGCAGTTAAACATGTTTGTTCATCTTTCTATGCCACCATGGCATCTAACCACTAAATTATTAAAAAGAGAAATCAGCAAGGTAAACACTCCTCTAGAGCACATTCTAAATGAGCAACAGCCACATCTTATGCCAGCTTGATTGGTTTAGAACAATTTCATCAGCTTCACCGCTCTCATGAAATTCCTAGAATAAGGATTAGTTTTCTGGTTTTATTTTTCAAAACCACTGTCAGTGAACATTCTTACTACCCCCAGTACATTCTGCAATATGAGAACTGTTGATTGTTCCTGGACATACTTATCAGAAGGTGACACACTTATCAGAGCCTATAAATTAAGTGTCATTGTCATTATTTCTTTACAATGCAAAAAGACTGCTTTATTTTATTTTTTTTAAGCCTCAGACAGAATGTCCAGCCTGGATTTGTTGGAGGTCTGAGACTCATTTTCCAACCACCAAAAACATGCATTATAATCTGTCACCCTAACGGACAGCATAAGGACACTGACTCTTAACAGAAGCATTCTGTCTCAACAATCCATTATTAGGCATTGGAGTTTAAAAGAACTTTAGCTAGAAGAGCAATTTGTCCACTCTAGAACATCCATTCCTCTTAGTTTCACTTTCAGCCTCATCTTCTCAGGTTTCAGCTGTTCTCCAGTTATTCTGCTCAGGAGACAAGGCCTCAATTTTTTCAAAATAAAAGCCAAGCAGCAAGGATTTAACTAGCCAAAGCTTTCACCTTTTCGCAACAAGCAGCACACCAGCCAACCTGCCGTCCTTAAATCTGGTGCTACATGAATGGCCTGTACACATAAGGGGAGTACGTACTAACGGGAAAGGGGAAGAAAGTGATTGCAGACATGGCCACGTGGAATAAAGCACATGACTGAAAATCAAATCTGGATTCTATTCCCAGTAGCTTCCTACTTGATTTTGGAGCCCACACTGTGCTTGATTTTTCCCCATCATCAGTAGAGTGAAGGTAAATACCCTTCTACTTTACATGAAATGCCTAAAGCTTTGAGTGCTCCTGAAGTACTTTGAGACCACAAAGTTCTAGTTATTTCGTAACTAGCCATTCAGGTAAGCGGAGTTTCTCATTCCTATTAGAAACCCCTCTGAAGGAAGTTCTGTTATTCTGAGAAGTTTTAGTCTGCTGTTCATCATAGTAGAACAAGTGTGTCTTCAAAAAAATCAATAACAATAATCCAGGCAGCTGCTCTATGGATTCTAAAAAACCCATTTCCCAAAGTATTGTTTTATTCCTAGTAAGTCCTGCTGTGCTCATACAGGTACACAACTTTCAACCAAAGCATTAAAAATATTGTTCAGAGAATAATCACAAAACTCATCAACTGGAAATATTAAGACCAACTCCAATAATTTAGCCTCTCTAACTGAAGGAATCGGATTTAAGTCCTCGGAGTGGCCTTCGGTCACTGGCAGACAAACCAAGGGTACAGGGCTTCTATGCCTGTCATCTGTTAATACTTCTGATTAGTAAGTGGAGGAGCCTCTTCCTATACCATAGAGGGCTGGATTTAGCTTTGTGGCACTGAGGAGGTCTGAGTGAAAATAAGACAAGGCCCTCAATGCAGTCCCATGCTTCCCATCCCCAACATACTTGGCCATCTCTTTCTCACCAAGACATGGCTTCCTTCGTATCTCCAGCCATTGGTTTAGGGATCTCTATGCCACACAGAGGACGTATCCTACCAAAATTCTTGGGAGAGAGATGTGCAGCTCCCAGGAGTCAGCTAAATGAGGAGGATTCCAGTTCTTCTACCACCTACGGCAGGCTGCCTCGTGCTCCCTATTCCCATTTATGTCCAACTCTGTGTTTGGCTCCTCACTAGTTTCAAGAGGCGGGCCATTACATTGCCCCATGTCCATAGTGCAGCCTACAAAATGAGTTAATGGAGCCAGCACCGGAAAGCTTTAAAAGCACATTTAAAAGGCACGTTTCACGTTGCAGCCCATAATGTGAGTGTGCCAAATTTGTGTAAGAAATGGATGACAGACAAGAATATGAATCCCCCTTATCTTTTCCAAATAATAATTAAAATTGGCTATAACATAATAAACAGTTATTTTGGCCAAAAAGCATTCAGTAACTGTTAAAGGCAAGTGACTGAAAGGCATGTAAGGCGTAGTACATCTTTGGACAATATACACTGTAGGTGTTGGCTCTAGTTAGAACAATTTTGAGCAAAGATTGTGTATGCAGTGGACTTGTTGATCACTTCTCCCACTGGCATTTAGACCAGGGCTTGACAAAACTGGCTCCCAGCTAGGTGCCAAAACTGGCTCCCAGCTGGTCTCCAGAGGGCGCTCATCGGCTGCATTTCCCCAGCAGAGCTAGGCGCCAAGCTACAAACCTTGGCCGCCATGGCAACCAGATTTTGTCGAGCCCTGATTTAGACACCTGAATAATGAATGAGCAACACACGTGACGAGAACTCAATAGCAACTACTATTTTACTGGCAGTCAGGAGCATTCCTGGGCCATGTTTATCACAGGAAGTTCATGCAATACCAGCCATACACTTGGGGACATCTAATTATCAGAGACTATGAAGGCAAGAGTGAGAGAGCACTTCTCCTCTGCTATAGAGGAAAATTGAATTACC